>JAVDPK010002169.1:73998-100495 GCA_034780415.1 Cichlasoma orientale
ATCCATCCATCCATCCATCCATCCATCCATCCATCCATCCATCCATCCATCCATCCATCCATCCATCCATCTTCTTACCTGCTTCTCCAATTTAGGGTTGCGAGTGTGCTGTCACACCTGGACACATTCACACCTGCAACCAGTTTAGAATCACCAGTTATCCTAATGCATGTATTTGGACTGTAATGTAGTGCAAGGAAGCTGGAGTACGTCATCAAAGAATTTGAAGGTTAGTGGATCGATCACTGAAGCACCCTTGTTTGAAATAGTGAACCCAGAGTTGCACCTGATGCTGTGAGGCGACAGTGCTCAGCACCGTGCTGCCCATTATTATTTTGGCTCTTGTGTAACACACCTGTTAGTCTGAGATGCTGGTTCCGTAATGCAACATCCGATGCTTCTGAATTTTGCTGATTGCACCTTAAGTGTCAAAATGTAACTATATGTTCCTAAATTTCATCAGTTCAAGAAACTGAATTCAACTGAAGACATATTTAGTTGTAGACACTTTTTTAAGTACCACATTGTTGAGACTTACAGGAAAGATGAATCGACTTCATTTATTTTTTTCTTGTTTACATTTTTTTCTTGGTAGTAAACTTGCTAACACATGGCAACGGCGTAACCGAGGAGAAAAAAAAAGACACAAGGTTGTTTGTTTCAGTGGGAAAACAGGAATTTTTGATTTTTCTGCACATTTGCTCAACTGTGGGTGGATCTCATTCTGGGAAACCGAGTATTTGTGTGTGTGTCTGTGCGTGTATTCAGAATAGAAACACATTTTTTCCCTGTGAGACACGTGTGTTTTTAACTTACGTCCTAATGAAATGTCATGTCGATTAGCTCATGTTGATTGAAGCTTATTGTACAATTTACAGGCGCACAACTTCGAAGAAATCTAGATTTGAATTTCTGGAAGCGGGATAAGCTGGAATAATTTCTGGAACTGGCAGATTGTTTGTTTACAAGCAAGCTGGTGTTTGGCACAGTCTGTACCTTCCTTCCAAGATTTTTAGTTAAGAACAGGAAAATGAGTGGAAAGGAGGCCGTGGTTTGGAACAAGTCCAGAAGAATTTCCTGTCTACAGGGAGTGCCCGGCTAGGAGAGGACAAAAGGAAATGCTTTGCAAAAAGAGAATGGGAAAGGGGTTGCAAAGCTTTTTTTTAAACTCGAACCCAGGCCCAGTTAAGTCTTTTTCTTTTTGTAATTAATGCCTTTGCTAATGAGTCAACTGCTGCTGCATTTTAGGGTCGGAGATGGTGAAAAAAAGTCCTCTTCGGTTCTTCTGTGTAAAATGTGTAATCATAAAACATATCTGAAATATGTAGGAAAGGCCGTGCGGACTGGGTATCCCTCTGTTAGGCCTCTTGGAGACACTGAGTTGCTGTTTTCGGAGGCCCACAAACCTCAAAGTGTAGGAGTTGCATTTCTGTGATGCAGGGCAGAGAGAGAGAGAGAAAAACAGGATTATTGAGAAAACAGAGCTGCAAAAGAAGAAGAAAAAGAAGCGTGTCGGTGCTGGCTAATAACGCAGCTGCTGATTTATTAGTAGCAAGGAAACAAACACTAGCAGATGATGATGCAGAAGATGAAAGAGCGCTCCTCTACCTCACTCTAGAAGAAAGTCAAACAGGAACACACCTGCACCAGGAACAATAGGCTCAATTCAATGCAGCAAATGACTTGTAGTCAGTTTATAGTCCCCTGATATGACTTCATTGTGTCCGCAATGAAAAGACCTCGTGCAAGGTCACTGAAGGCTCCGTCACACACATATGGAAATGTTTACAGACTCAGAGAATAGTTGGGATCAAAGCTTTCCTCTGTATGACTGATATATCCTGAGAGGTTTCCTCACACATCTGCGACTGAGTCGGACCTTTTAGACTGTAGGGTATGGTACCGGTGAGTGTAAAATCCTAATTTGAGATGAGGTCGATGTACACTTTCAGAATATATTGCAGGTTAATCCCCTCTGATCGACTGAAATTTCCCTGTCCCGTCCCTGCTCCATATCACAAGCCACCATCAGCACTTTTATCTGAACTGTAACCGCAAAACGTGTGTGCGACTGTTCCACATATACACACTAAATCTATCCGGAAAAATCGGGCTTACTGGCAAAGCACAGGATCAAATTACTACTACCGTGTTATAGAGGAAGTTTGTGTTGCTGTGTTTGCATGTGTTGATGCATTTGAATAACCATTATATCTGCATGTGACTAATGTCTGCATGCACGTGTGTGTGTTCGCTGTACAGACTCAGTGATCATGCATCTTTTGGCAGAATGTCCCCTCAGTTGAGTGCATTTAAACAAGGTGTTCTCAGTTAACAGCATCCCTCAGCCAACCTGCTATTATAGCGCAGACAGATTTATTACCAGCTGCCCGAATGACATCAGCCAGCTATTTCGGGGATTTGTGGGAATCAAAGTCCATTTTGAAGATCCCGATTATGTCATTAGCTCCCTCTGTCCCCAAGCATTTGATACTGATAAAAGAATGGTGGCGGCAGAGGCAGATGAGCCAAGATAGGTGGACAGCGTCACATCAATCATGTTATCTGCACTGATGCAATCTGAATGTTTGAGGCAACCCATCGTGATCTGCACACTGCGTGCATTCTTCTGTCACAGCTCATGTGCATGGTTGTACGCCCTCATATACTTATGCAGAGATTAAAAAAAAAAGTGCAGATTGAATCCTTGATGTAATGTTTTTTTTTTCAGGTTGCGTATTTCCTTAAACTTCAGTTTGTGCATCACTCATACATTAAATTATCTAAATGAAATCAGTGGAAAACACACTTATTAGCTGAGAGCTGGATGATTACTACCACTCAATATGTTGCCACTGCCCAACTAACCCAATGATGCATATAAAGCCTTTTACAAAAACTGATATCTAAAAACACAAATTTTTCATTTTATGGTGTGGTTGTGTGCTGGACTATTAGGCCACTAAAACTGCAATTTGTCTCGTTACACTTTGGTTTATAGATGGATTAAGCAAACAAAATATAACGGGTTCATTATGTAGCTGCAAATTTAGGGCCTGCTATTCAAACTAACTAACGCCTGGCAAGAAAGTAAATAAGGATGTTTCCCAAAATGTCAAAGTTATTCTTTAAAAAATAAATACACTTTGCATGTATTAGAATCTCCACTCAAATTTATTTAGAGTCTTTCTTATGCCTGTAATTATTTGAAGTGAAAAATGAGATGTAATTCACTGTGGATCAGATGTGATACAGCTTAATTTGTACCTATAGCAAATGCCACAGGGTCTAAGATTTATATGACTTGGGAAGAAAAAGCTCTGAATTTTCAGCGCAGGGCTCTTGGGAATCTTGCATCCCCAGCTGAAGCTCCAGGCTTACTGTAACATGGCTAAAAAGGCAAATGACACATACTCTACAACATCCTTCAGACGCAACTAATCACCGCAGGACTAGACATTCCTCCCTTTGTGTCAGGATAAGAGCTAAGAAAACAGGTTCTGGAAAACTGGTCATGAGGTCAACAGCAAAAATGTGCAAGTTTATCACAGCTACCCTGCTGCCAAATCAAGCACTTTTCTTTCCCTATTCCACTTCCTCATGTCGAGTAAGAGGAAAAGGAGAATTGGCATCATCCATAAATGGACCATAGCTTGGTAGTGTAAATATTACAACACCGCTTGAAACGAACAAGTTTGCTGGTCATTTGCTTGCAGTCATTAAATTAAAAAAAAAATTATCCACAAAGCATTCCTGGCAGTTTATTAGGCTACAATTAACACTTTGTCCAGGGACAATAATCCATGCACTGGATGTGTGAATAAATATCAAAGAGGGGCTGTTTTATGTAGCAGGCTTACACTTACCTACTATAGTGGTGACTCTCAGACATTGCAACGATAGTTTTAAGGGTGTGAAGAGTAAATTAATAGCTCTCTGTTCTGCTTTTAGCTCTTCCCAGAAGACAGCTATGATGTTCATAAATAGACATCATGTGATACTAAGATAGGAATGCTGCCTGTGCCAGAATGTGACACCTGATTTCTGCGGCAGCTTTTACAACTTTACAGATCATCAAGTGGGAAATTACCATTTATAAGGAACCTTCAAGTTTAATCAGCCGTGCAGACAGAGATAGATTGTGAACTGGCACTGTGCATATATAAAAACAACCCAAAACATAACAAAAATTGTATTATGTACAGGCTGATTCTCTGTGAGCTTTGACTTGAGAATCAGACTGTGCAGAATGCAGCCCATGGGAAGATGTTTTGTCATCCATCCTTCCATCCATTCTCTTCTGCTTATCCTGTTCAGGGCTGGAGGTGGGGGGCTGGAGCCTATTCCAGCTGTCATAGGGCGAGAGGCAGGGTACACCCTCTACAGGTTGCCAGCCTGTCGCAGGGCTAACACAGAGAGACAACCACTCACACTCGCATTCACACCTATGGGCAATTTAGAGTGACCAATTAACGTAACCCCAGTAACCTGCATGTCTTTGGACTGTGGGAGGAAACCGGAGTACCCGGAGGAAACCCACGCAGACACTGGGAGAACCTGCAAACAACACACAGGAAGGTGGATTCAAACCTTCTGGGTCTGCCCTATTTTTGTCATTTTTAATAGCTTTTTTTTTTTTTCCAAATAATTTTTACTTCTCATATGATGTATCAGTTCCTGCTAAGCGGAAAACGTAACCAGTAATAAGAAGGTACTCTTCCCCGTCAAAATACAGGAACAATTCTGAAACTGAAGAGTTGTGCAATCAGAATGATGAATGGTATTTGTTGTGCGCACAAAAAGAATGTATTCCTCAGAATTTCCCAGACACGCCGTGAGAGACTACTCCACAATGGTTCTAGTCAACACGAATTACAGGAATATGTTTTTACTGACACCATAAGGGCATATCGTGAATTTGAAGAAGAAGAATCGCTTGTGAACAACAGTGTTGCTACTGGGTTTTACACAGAACACTTTCACAGAAACACAAAGATTGACATTGACAGCGACTCTGCGAGAAAGAAACTGAGAAAGATACCAGGAAATTATCACTGAATGATTGTAATAACGCAGAAGTTGCCTTGCCCAATCAAAAAGGAAGTTTTACAGTAATCTAGCTTTGAATGGCAGTAAGAGGACAAATAGAAACAGGGAAATAAACAGGTGGAGACAAGAAGTGCGATTGTAGATGATCATCATACAGACCAAGTGGATTTCAGATTGACATGCATGCCTTTTAATCTTCCAGATTATCTTAGCTCATCAGTATCTGGTCTCCAGGAACTTTCACGGTCTTTCCTTTCATCAAACATCGTTTAAAGGTCTCTGTAAGTTAAATTATCGGGAAACAAAGATTTTATTCTGGCTCGTCGGTGCACAATAGGGTGTTAAAACACAAAGGACATTTACCAGTATTGTTGACTCAATTGGAATTCAGGATCCCTGCATGCAGCTGTGCAAACAACAGCGGCACCTCTGCAACTGCTGACACTACACATAATTCCCTAAATTGGTAAAAAAAATTGCAATGCTTTTAAAGATCTCCCTAAGTGAAACTCTGGTAAACCAAGCAGCTCCAAAATATTTTGTTGAATAATATTTTTTTGCTTTCCGACGCCCTTTCCAGTTGAGAGGTCTGCTTTTTTGCCCTCATCCCCAGCGGGCTTACGGGAACCATGAGCTAGGGCTAAATTTCTGAGTCAGTATGGGAAAACCTAAACAGCTGTGCACCCCCCCCCCCAACCAGTGGTTTAGAGCTACAAGCTAGCATCCACTGACAAATCATAAGAATGACTACACTGAAAACTCTGTGGTTAATGTATTTCATGAGTATCAGGATTCAACACTCGTACATTTGAACCCTTAATTGTGCAAATATGGTTATTTTTGGTGTACTATTTTCATTCACTAAAACTACTATAAATATACGAGAGGGCATGGCACTTGCACACACACACACACTCACTCACACACACACGCACACAGTCCTACGCACACACACACGTAGCCTAACAAGCCAAATGTGTCATTGCCAAGCCTTACAGCCACAGATTTTTGGCCAGAGTCCCACAGTGTGCTACAGCAACAGAGAAGAAAGCTGTCTCAGCTATAGGCCACTTGGTTCACCTGCCGCCTTGACCGACCAAACTGTGCACAGCCTCAGTTTATTTTATTTTATTTTATTTGTTGTTTTTGAAGCCTTGAGGTGTTAGAACAACCACTCCTTCTATTCAACTCTATCAAAAGCTTAATTGAGCCTTAAAATGACAGTGCACACATTAAATAGACAAGTCAGCATCCTGTAATAGTGTGCATTGATGTTCCCATGGAGCTAAACCATAGCATGGGGAGAGGTTCTTATTTCCAGCTCCAGTCAGCTTACGGGTTCGTTTTCTTCCACTGACTCCTAATATAGACCCTGGGGAGCCTTTGAATACTAAATTAATGCCCCACATTGATGACAACACAGTTTTTCTGGAAACAAGCACACTGTTACAGGGCTATCCTAGTGATTTCCTTCCCCCCCATCCTGCTCTTCTTTATAAGAAGGCACTTGACTCACCTCTGTGGACACAGCTGGTCTTTAGCAAAGCCCATGAGGCACTATGGCGTCAGTCTATTACCCTCAAGCTCCTCCTTCTGTCCTGAAGTCTGGTTAAAAAAAGATTGTACATATAATTTTTTTTTTTCTTTCTGGGGATTCCAGTTTGTACTGAGAAATTTCAGATTCTTCTGGGATTTTTATGGCTTTCCCTGTCAGATCTCAGCATTAATGAGTAAGTTGGTTACAGAAAGGCAAAGCCTGACATGACACTATAGCCTGGAGTTAATCTGTAGCAGAAGAGCCAGCTGAAGCTGGTGGTCATAGCTGAGTCAACAGGGAGGAAAATGAGTTGGATAGTATGAGCACTCTGTCAGTCACACGTTGCCAAAGAAAGTCATTTCCAGAACTGAAAAACTCACTTCTAATGAATTAAAAAAAAAAAAAAAGAGTAAAAACTGGTTGATAACACATATTCATAGTGTCACTTACAATATATTTTAACTGTGTATTTTATTATCTGCTAACATCTGCTTTACTTGTGTTCCCACATAAAAAAAGAAAGAAAAAGAAAAAAAGGGCAAATAAACACTTGCAATGGTACTTTTGCATTTTTTTGGCCGAATAACAACAGTACTATCTCTGTAAAGAAGCATTCTCTGATGGATTATATTAATTAGTGTATCTATTAGTGTGTCTCTCCAGCTCCTAACTGGATATGTAGTCAAGAAAATGAAAGGGCGGGTTAATTGGTATTAATATGTGTATTAAGACAGCCCAACACAGGAGCTAAACTGCTTATTTGCTGTGACATTTATGTGTAATACGTCATGTTTGGCGTCAAATTAAACCACATCGACTAGGCAGTTTTAGCTTCAGGAGACAATAAATACCCCACAAATGAGCACAGTCTCATATTAAGGATTGAGAGAGAGCGCTTAAATATCTTAAGAGTCATAAAAATGTGGATAAAAGCAGACACAAAACCTGACGACGAGGAGTAAACGATAACCCGCTGCCCTTTGAAACCAGCTGTTGCCGGTTGGGAAATAAAATCAACTTTTCAAAATCTGTCGCCCTCTATGGAGAGGTAATGAAGAGCACTTGCTGTTGCTCGGAATTTCTCAGAAACCGATTACACAAACTGTCACAGCTGAATCATTACCTCACACTAATCACTGAAAGAGGAACTTCAAAAAAAAAAAAAAAAAAAAAAGAACATATAACCGAATATAGCTTTATGGTCGTCATCAATGAGCATCAAGAATCGAATGTAGAATTTAAGATAAAGTCTTGTAAGAAAAAGGTGCATAAGTATTGCTTGGAACTCCTCCTTAACTTCATTTGGAGGAAAAGCGAGTGAAGGGGGGTGGAGCGTCTCTCATAGCAGGAATCCTTTAAAAAAAATAAACACACGCTTCCTGTCAATCTGCCAGGAGAGCGGCTTTACTGGAAAGAGGAGGCGGAGTCTCCTCACCCTACAGACTGCTTCTCGCCACCCAGCGAACATGTAGAGTATAAAGCTGACTGCTCTCCCAGAGAGCCGCACTCAGTCTGTTACGCACCGAGAAGACTCTTTGTTAACCTGCCAAAAGAAAAAAGAAAAAAAACTTTGAAGCTTTTTTTTTTAAACTTAAAGGAGGCAGGACAACTGTGAACATCGCTCTAGCCTGTCAAGGATTTGGATTTAACTTAAAAGAGCGACTTTGGAGAAACATCACTGGTAAGGACCGGTTTTTTTTTTTCCTCCCCTGACAAAATGCTTATTAGCCATTTACAACCAGACTGTGTAAGTGTATAATTCATGTCAAGGGTGTTTAACTAACTGAGGGAAACTGTTTAGAGAAGCCGGTGGTGGCATGTAAATTGCGCAATGAATATTACGCTGTCTTTACTGGAACTGACCATAGTGCCTCAATCCAGAGGACAGATTACGCACACACGCAAAGTTTCCCCGAAACCGCTGGAAGTTAGCTGAAGGCACATTAGTCAAACAGGGAGAGCAGAGTCAGGCTGGGGAGCCCCAAAGGTTTAAACATGACACACACTTCTGGATAAATTAGTTTCCAGTAGTGCTTCGGGAGTCTCAGCGGATTCAAGTTCAATTTTTTTCAATCAGAATTTTAATGTTTGTGTAATCACACTGAGCCTTAACCCAGACTACTTCTTTCTTTTCTTCAGGTGTTTCACTCGGGCAGACTGAGAGCTGAGCACTTCTTGCCTATTCAAACAACCCTCTGAACCTCACCTGTACGTCTCTTGTCTGCGCGGCACCCGGTGCTCCCCAGGCTGCTAAGAAAGCGGGCACAGCGCCATGGTAACTCACAGCAAGTTTAACTCCGTGATGAGCAGCAGCCCCTTGGATTCCAACATGCGGCTGTCTTACCATTACAAAACGTTCACCTGCAACAACCAGTATCAGATGGTCCTGTCCACACTTCAAAAGCTCCAGGAGAGTGGCTTCTACTGGAGCACCATCACTGGCAAGGATGCCAATGCCATGCTGGCGAATGAGAAGGTGGGCACTTTTCTGATCCGTGACAGCTCTGACAACCAACACCTGTTCACCCTCAGTGTCAAGACAGCATCGGGCACCAAGAACCTTCGTATCGAATGTGACATGAACTCTTTTTACCTGCAAACTGACCCTAAAAACATTCAGTCTGTTCCCCACTTTGATTGCGTCCTCAAGCTGGTTCATTTCTACATGGCTCAAAGTAAGGGGAACATCCACAGTGGGAATATCTACTACATTTACTCCAGTGGGCAGAAGATCCCTCTGGAGCTCATCAAACCTCTCTCCTGCTGCTTGTCCACCTTGCAGCATCTGTGCAGGAAAACAGTCAATGGACATTTGAGCATTTCTTCCAAAAGAGAACAACTTCCTCATAATTTGAAGGACTTCCTTCAGGCGTATGACTCTCCTATCTAGTGGTGTTTAACTGAGCCTCATATAAAGAGCGTAATGAAAAACCTGGTTGGTTTCAGTGCAGCTATACAAAGTCGTGAGCTGCATTTGAGGAGTAATAACACAAGAATCAAGCCCAGGACTGAGCTTGTGAAGAGGACCACAGTTGTACTGACATGTGTGTAGTTCTTACTAAAGACTTCTAGAAAGACACTGGATTGAGGACCAATCCACAAAGAGGGCCAAGAGAATGAGAGCACTGCTTTAATCTGGCGGCATGAAAGCGAGATAACACCGTTATCCTCCTCTGCCTCACTGATGACGTAAAACTTAGTGAAAACTGAAGTGAGGTTCACAGTCAGCTGTCTACAGTGCAATGACACATAGGTTCCCTCTGCTGCTGCTGCTGCTAACCAGTGTACTGTGAGGCTGTGTGGCTCATACATCAGCCTTAGAAAATTATCCACCAATTACAGCTGGACTGACTTTTTTTTTTTTTTTTCCAATCAGGCTAGCTTTGTTGTTGGATGATAATCTTGGATGTGTTAGCATCCTGGGACCTCCGGCCAAGTGTTCGCTGGAAATTCACAGACAATGGAAAGTCAGAGTACAAATAAGTGGACACTGATTGGCTTCTGGGTGCATTTGTGCAACAGCTTGTTTGGGTAAATGTGTGTTTTTTTTTTCTATTTTGTTTATTTAAGTGTGAGATGTATCCATAATGGAAAATGTAGAAATAATGTTTTATGCCAAATTTGCCAGAACTAGACCGAGATTGTTGGAAGACCAACAAGGCTGAATGAGATTTTACTTGAGAAAGGAATACCACTGCCGAGTAAAGCAAATAAAAGGACACCCTTTCATTGGCCCAAGTGGCGAGGAAATATATACCAAGTGGTGTCTTTTTATTTGTGGCGCAGGCAGGATCATCACTGCATTCAAATGAATGTCAACATCATTTTCCTTAAAACCATGTTTTTCATATGAGCTAAAACGAAAATGGTTAGCTTTTTTTTTTTTTTTGTGCTGTCTTTCATAAAGATGTATTTTTGCCAGCCCAAACACTGGCTCGGGATGCTTGAAGATAATTGAGAAGTTTGACGAAGCAAGCGGACTGATACAACTTTGCACTTATTTATACGTGTACAAACTTTTCATTAATTTATAATAAAGAGTGATATTTTTTCTACAAAATGAAATCTCATTGTTTTATTTGCTTTGCAGTGACTCCTAAACTGTTTTGGAGGTGGGGTGGGGAGAGGAGGGTTAGCGGCTGACACAAAGTTGACTTTATTTGCATGGATCTTTAACTTAAGGTTAAATTACATGTAAATTAGTTGCCACAGAGGTCAGGTCACAAGGTTTCTGCTCATGATTTCCCCTTACTGTTTACCAAGCACCACCTTTAACCCAGATGGGAAACCACAGCTCTATATCTGACAGAACTTTTTTTTTATTTGATGTACTAAACACAAAGACATAAAAGGCTTTAAACTCTCTCAAAGATTAGCTTCCACAGAAGACATTGCACGCTTTGTTTTAGCTTCAAACAGAAAAGATGTTTCCGTGTGTTGTTTCCCAAGAGTATTTCTTCCTCTAACTAAGAAGCCTTCTCACACAAAATACTCCAGAAGTGTATAACAATCTCGTCTTCTAGAGAACTGCACGCTGCCTTCTTTATTCTTGTGTGAGTCACTGGATTCTTTGTAGGTGTTAGTGTGACTTAGCATGCTCGCACATGCACAGACATAATGATGCCGCAGTCTGCTTATAGCATGAATGTATCTGATGAGTGTTCATATTCTCCGTCTGATTCTCAGAAACGCTCCACACCCTGTGTACAAATATACACCGGTGTAAAAATAAGTCAACACGCGGCAGAGAAATTCAGAGACACGATGTTTCGAATAATGTCAATCATGTACTAATGTGAAAAGTTGCCAAATCTCCGGAACATTAAGTTCTTCAGTTTTATTGATACACATCTGATGTTTTTTTTTTTTTCTGTTCTAAGACGGCATTCTCACGTCAGCAACACGCACTACAGAGCTGCAAAGGACACTGAAAACAAAACAGGAAAGATGTGAGGTCTCCAAAACTCTACACAAGAGACCAGATCAAGTTTCTTATTTATGGGACAACACGTCCTGAACTCCAAGGCACATCCTTCCTTTGTAATGAATGCTGTCCTGGCTGTCAAAGGATTTAAATGGCCCTAAACATAAGCATTGCTGGTATATAACCAACAGTCACATTTTTTTCTATTTTGGCATAGTAACAGTGATTTATGATCAGTTCTGTATTTTATTAACTCTATTTTTTGTATAGTAGGGTTTTAATCACATCAGAAGGAAAAAAACATACAAAGTCAGTAGGAACAACAATATTGAGGAAGTAACATTTAAATATATCCCCATCAGATGAGTCTGATTTATCACTTATTGTTTCCCTCGCACCGTGTTCTCTCTGCGACTGGCGCCCTGCACCGGGGGGAACCTTGCCTCTGGCAGCTGGGAAAGTCTCCATCCCTACTGGATAAATGTTTATGAAAAAAAATTTTTTTTGAACGCATTCCAACATGCAACGTTTTTATTTCCACCCATATGAAAGAATGGCTGGGCCATCTTTATCATCTTTATAGTGTACACATACACATTTACTGCCAGCCACTTAAATGATAAATAAACAGGAATGTGCAATAACCTCAATATGCAGCATAATTACAGCTCCTACTTTACTTGCTTCAACAGCGCTTTGCTCTTTTCTCGCTGCCTCTGGGCCTGAGTGGAGACACGTCAAGGAGATGAAGGGCCACTGAGGCAGTTTGAAGGTATAGAACCGCATGTTTTATTTACAATAATAGCGCAATATCAAAGCAGAAATGCACATGTATTCATTCATCCATTTTTTTTTATAAATGCAATTTAATATCTCGGAGAAAGGTGCAGGAATGCATATGCTTTGTTTTCATTGTAAACCATAAAATATTCCAGGCCGGCTTAAATCCTTCAACTGGTCAGGAATGACCAAAAGGAAGAACTGGAGATGTTGTGATTGAATTTTCTGGTTTTATTCATTTTAATGCATGGCTGGGAGTGTGAAATATGACCTTCGTCACAGCCATGAAAGAATACCCAAATAAACCTGAGCTCCATTTCGGTATCTGCCAGTGATTATCTGATAATTACAACACAGCAGTGTTGCAATTAGCCGCTAATAATGGGAAGTGGTTTAAAAAATTAAACGTGTATTTCTGTGTAAAAAAGACTGCAAAGGCTTAGTGACAGCTGAAACCAGCCTGACCTTCTGCAGAGGTCTATTAAAAGCACGCTGGCTTGGCGTGTTGCTCAGGAGAAATTCTCTGGTAGTGTCTGGTCATGTGATTCTAGAGAACCAGCTCTGAAGAGTCAGGGCATTGCTTACACAGTCATAAATTTGTCATAGTAGCAACACCCCCAGCCAACTGCTGTGCGTCTGAGGCACCAATCTGAAACCATTACAGCTCCCACATGAGCTTTTTTTTTTCTTTCTCAGGAAGTACCCGTATGTTGCCTGCAGTCGTATTCAAACCTGTTATACGGTTGACACAAAACACAAAACAGATAGTGGGAGAATAACATTTCTAAATAAAAGGCTTGTGCATTAAAGAGCAGCTTAAGGCTAACAAATGCATAATAACACAAGGCCATCAGTATTGCTTGAAGGTGGAGGCTGTTTTATGCCACTTAGGTAACTATATAAAATCTAAAAATGTCAGCATGCTACGTGCAGAACTGTCATTTGAATATATTTGGCTGAACAGGAAATAGTTTTATTTTTTGCTCTTTTTTGAATATTGCCCTATTATGGAGTTTTACTTTGAAATCAGTGGTAACAGTACATTGGTAAATGATTTGTTTCTGAGAAAATTACTTCACTGAACACAATGTCCCAGAGCTCATGCTGACTGACTTATCGCAGATCAGTGATGTGTGCTGGATGATAAATATCAGCGGCTGTCTGGGAAGGCAATCCACATCATTTGGAGAAGGAATTCTGCACGCTTTAGCGTAAAGCTATTGTTCAGCTGCACACTTCCACTGAAATGTACTCAATTCTGCAGGTGATGTGTCCACTGAAATTCCTTTCCACTTGTCTTACGACGTATACATGTGAAGTGCCAGACACGATATACATCTCCTTACTACATAAGGACTCTTTTGTCTGTTGAAGTTCACTGGCAGTAGTAAAAGCATTTTTTTTTTTATCTCATGTTACCGGATACTGAGAGATTCTAAAAGTATTCATATTTTTTTGGAAAGTAAGCGTGACTGTGTAAAAATCCAAAAATGGTCACATTTTAAAACGGAGATTATCCCACTGACTTAGATATAGTTTTAATTCGATTTATCCACTTTTTCAGTGTGACATAAATGGTCAAAATGACAGCGCTCGTAGGGTGGCTGCCTTGAAATGAGACCATGTATTAAGAAGAAAGTACAATTAAAATATGACCCAAAAAAGATGATGAATGTCAATAGTTAGATGGCTGTGGAGTCCACTAAAATTAGGTTATGGTTATACGTGTATCACAGGTCCTGCGCACATTGGTGTGGGCAGATATTTAATTCTTTAACTCAGTGCTGGAAATGGAATACAATCCATCCATGTCACTAAACCTAGCCTGCTAATAAAGTCCTTTTTTAAAATTATTATTAACAGGTGCAACGAAATGAACACAACAGCCAGACACACTGATCAGGCATAACATCATCACCACTGACAGGTGACGTGAAAAACACTTTATCGCTCTGACACCTGTTAGTGGGTGGGATATACGAAGGAGCAAGATGATGCTGACTCTGAGAGAAAGGTGCCAGTCCAATCGAGCGTCTGTGGGATGTACTGGACAAACAAGTCCAGTCCACGGAGGCCTCACCGTGCAGCTCACATAACTTAAAGGATCTGTTGCTTACATCTTGGTGCCAGATACCATAAGCACACCTTCAGGGATCTAATGGAGTCCATGCTGTTTTGGCAGCAAAAGGAGGGGGCAACACAGGTGGTCATAATCCTTGATTGGTGTGAGTTTAATCAAACCCACACTATACCTTTTCCTCTGGTCCTGAGAAGAAGTCCAATTAGGCAAAATAAGCGAAAGCAGCTGTTTCCCTCACTGAGATGAGTGATGGTTTAAAATATTTAGTGCCTTGCACAGCTGCTAAGCTGCTTAACTTAGTTAAACAGTCTTTAGTCTTTCTTTGATTCGTCATAGAAGGAAAAACATGGCTGTCAGATACAACACAGCAGTAGGATGCATACCTGCACCTTGAAACTGAATTGGCTAAATGGACTGAAGTCATTATTGATTTTTATTAAGCATATTATGGCGTCTTATTATTCACCCAACTAACTAGTGAAGTGACAATCCATTAAGCAGTGGTAGAGCTTAATGTTTTCCTGCAAAAATGATCTCATATGTTTTTACATTTCCACACTGAAGTCAAGATCAGCAAAGCGATGCTGAGACATGAACTGAGATAATTTAGGGGTGTAATATGAAAAAAAAAAAGGCTCATTCCCAGTGAGCTGCCGTATATTCTTTGAAGTACAGATTGTGCAACAAAAGGGAGTTTACAGAAGATAAACCACGGACTTCTACTCACACTTTTCAAAAAGTACACGATGTACACTTCCTGTGATAAAGTTATCTTTTATTCGTGAGCGAGGCAGAACCAAAAAAAGGGTCAGATTTTGACAATCTCATTGATACAATATAGGAAATAATGCTTTGCATTGACTGCTGAGTGCAGCTGGAAGCTGGATACTATGCTCTGTGTCTGTGTTGTCATTTTGGCTTATTTGCTTTGCACGGCTTTAGCACAGATGTATACAGTGAGCTGACTGCTCAGCTGGAGCTCTTGAGGACATTGCAGAGAAAGCCAGTTTCCCGCTTGTCTCTCCACTCTCTGTCTGTTTACAATTCCACAACTTCTCGTTGCTACGGAGCTGTTGTCAATGATCTCCAGATGCCAGGTACCAGAACCAATCAGAGAGAAGCTATGAGTCATCGCAACCCGCAAGTCCCTCCCTCTGAGTCTCTTCTCCAGGCATGCTCGTCCTTTTCTTCCGCCAAACGTCCAGATTTAATGTTAGCACTCCACTCCCATGTGCTCTCCTTCACTGCCTTCCCATAATACTGTAAATCTACACTTGTATCCTCAGGTCTAATTAAAACCTGAAGCTGCCGCTTCAGCGGCTTAATGTCCTCGTTTTGCTTTGATTCCAGGAAACAGTTTTCCAAGAAGGAATGGGAGAAAAAAAATATAGATGAAGCAGCGCACGAGAGTATTCTCCACAATTAGAACTCGATTATACAGTAAGCCATTTAGTGGCATTGATTGGGCTGTGCATGAGCATTCTCAGAGCAGTGCAGTCATTTCATTCTTATCTCATATCCTGGATTTTACAAAAGCAGTGCACAACCAAGGGTATTGTAACACTAATAAACATTTATAACTTCATTAAGACGTTATGGCCATTATTATGCAGAAGATGGTGGTGGTGTGTTCCTGATTGTCATAGCATCAATAACCTCTTTTTGCCTCCTTATTATTACCTTTTGCAGAGGTAAAATTGATGACTAAGCAGTTACATTGATTTACTTCAGGTTTTATAGCTTTACACAACTGATTTTGTGACTTTATTTGAGGTCAAGCATCATGTTAGTTTAGGCAGTCAGTTAAGTAGGTAAGTTCGGGGGTCTCAGGGGTTTTGCTTTTGTTCTCCTCACTGGAGGAGCAGGGAGTTCCCACCGCAGCCAAGCACCCAAATATAAACTACTACACAAGTTTCTTTCGATTGTAGTGGTCTTTGCCTGAAATGGAATTATAGAGAAATGCTTTGAGTCAGCAAAGTGTCACTCCAGCTATAGCTCCGATGGTGGTGTGAAAAGCTGCCTACAGTTTTACTGGAAACCAGTCATACATGTACAACAAGCCACTTTGAAATTCTTACATTTCTTTAGTAATTTAATTTAAGTCACAGAACTTGTCTTTTTTTTTTTTGTAGTAAAAATGCCAATTTTGAGTCACACAAGAGACAGAATTAAACCATGGCACTGCGTGCTTCCATACACCTACATAGTGAGCTATGAGTGGTGGGCAGGTAGTAGTACAGCAGTCGTGCCAGTCAACACTCGTGTTCAGCTAACTAGAAAACTAACTAGAAAGAGAGTGTTTTGCGTGAATACTGAGAGGTTTTGCTTTCATTTAATAACGGCTAATAAAGGATTAAAGAAACGCTTCCAGTTCAGGTAAATCACTGATACTTTTCCTTTCTTTTCTTCATTTCCAGGCACCACGTTGCAGTTGGTTGAAACTGTCAGGCAAATGCAAAATGTAAACAATGTCAGCTGAAGAGAAATCCCTTAACCGTCCTCCCGCACTGCTGGGAAACACCCTCTGAGTCATTGCTACAAAAAGCTGCCTGCTCTATTGAAGCAGTAGGCTGGCCCTGAATGAAATTACATATTTCTTGTCCATGGTTACCACACAACAAAGATACTCAACTCAACACCAGACTTATTTTATTGCATTCAGTAGCCAAATTTGAAATGATAAATGCTTTAGTTACATTTGAAAGAGTCCCAATAGCAGACAAAGTTCCTCAGTCAATTTTATGAGAGAAGGGTGCTGACAGGTCAGACAACACACGCTGTAAGCTGAATATCAGTACCATACAAGATACTGTACTCCAATGCTCTGTTCAAGTACGAAGGGGCACCTACACAGCAGTGCATCGCAAACTGCAATCAAACAACACCAAGTGGAAAATGTGATGAGGTCATTTAAAAGTTTGTTGCTGGACACCGCTCTGGTCTTTCCCAAGAAACGCTTTAACAATAATCATTTGGTTCTCTGTTTTTTGTAACATCACACAGGGTTTGTTGACACAGGCAGTTTGATATTTGTTCTATAAATAATTTACACATGACCTGAAAATTGCCTTTCCATCATCCATTATTACACGTCACCATGTGCTCTGCTGAAACAAGGTGTGCCTTTGTGGCGTCAGGAAACTAGTTCCGCTCTCTGTGACGTAACCCTTCAGCAGCAGTTGTCATCACAACTGATTCCAAATAGTTCAGTGTTGTACTTTTGTGTACACTGTGTGCACTTTGGACACGTAAAAATAGAGTGCACTTGCTGCTCACGCTCATCTGGCCTTAATAGCACTGCTACTTTAATGTTTAAAGAGAGAAGTGACGTCATGGTTTAGTTCTCATAATTGCGCTGCTAACAACACTTTGTGTTCCCAAAATATCGCACTGACTGAAGTCATATCACAGGAGTCAGCAGTTTTACATGCTAAATAGAGAAGAAGATTCACTAACTTCCTTATTCTGGTGAAATTGTATAGTTTTGCAACTGCTGCCAAGCCCTTTTCCACAGAAATACTCAGTACTTCCATTATTATTCCAGGGATTTCCTCTGATGCTTCTTGTGTAGTGAACACACCAACTTAAACAACAGTAAATCTCTCTAAATGACACTAAACCCCGCACATGATACCCTGAAGGTGAATCTAACACACCTACAGTTGTCTGTCTGTGGTGTACCATATCAAACAGAAAATAACAGCTGGCAGACACACAACACACATGGGGCCTGGCTTGTTGTTTCTCAGTAATTTCCTGTGAGCTTGACTTTTTATAGAAGCGCGTAACAAATTTTTCTGTGCACACCTACACACACCCACACATTCTGCTTTAATTACTTTCTTGTATGCTTTGCATGCTGTGTATTGTATAGCTTTGTGCTCTTATCTATATTGCTTCGGTATGTAACTTTTATCTATATCTATTTAGATGAGACTATATTTTTGTGTTCACTTGCTTGCCCAATCTTTCATGAAATATAATATTTCATGAAAGATTGGCACTTGATTTGATTTAGAAATGATGTTAAATTTTCACCTTTGGCACAACAATCTTCTGATCAGAAAAATGATACTCTTGTGTTCTGTTTATGTTCTTGTTACTCAGCCACTGTTGGCATGTTTGGTGGACCCACTGCATTATTGGACTATTAAATCAACACTCTCATATGTAAAAATACTTAACAGATGTTTACTTTTATTGCAATTCCAAGCAGTACAGGCAACATTTATGATAAATATCTGACCTAATATGTACCTCTGTTAGGGCACAACTACAAATAATATTCCTTTTTCGTGATAAAATATAATAATAAAAAAATCAAAATCAATCTTATTTTAAAGACCTCATAGAACCGTATCACCCCAAAAGAGCACTTTGCTCTCAGACTGCTGGCTTACTCGTGGTTCCTATGATACTTAAGAGTAAATTGGGAGGCAGAGCCTTCAGCTTTCAGGCCCATCTTCTGTGGAACCAGCTCCCAATTTGGATTCGGGAGACATCCGACACCCTCTCTATTTTTAAGATTAGGTTTAAAGCTTATAGTTAGGGCTGGATCAGGTGACCCTGAACCTTAGTTATGCTGCTACGTGACAGATGACTTCCTCTCCCTCTGCCTGGTTCTTCCGGAGGTTTCTTCCTGTTAAAAAGGAGTTTTTCCTTCCCACTGTCGCCAAATGCTTATTTATAGGGGGTCGTTTTGACTGTTGGATTTTCTCTGTAATTACTTAAGGGTCTTTACCTTACAATATAAAGCGCCATGAGGCAACTGTTTGTTGTGATTTGGCGCTATATAAATTGAATTGAATTGAATTGAATCACGATCATGATATGGGTGGAAAAAAAGATGTTTATCTTAAACAAATATAACAAGCAGGGCTTCTCACCACCACTGAAGTTTCCGACTTTGAACTTAATTTAAAAACTGAAGGTCAGTCTCTACAACTCAGCCCCAATGAACAAATGGCCGATCTGTCAACACCTGAGAGAGGTGTTGATGCCACACAACAGGTAATTGTTCTCTGTGTCATGTTCTACTACATACAGTGCTGTGGAAAACGTAGTCCCCCCTTCCTGATTTCTTATGTTTTTGCATATTTGTCACACTTACATATTTCATATCATTCAACAAATTTTATTATATAAAACAGATAAAAATGCAAGTAAATACAAAATGTAGTTTAATTTTTTTTTTTTTATTAAGGGCTCTATGTGAAAAAGTAATTGTCCGCTAAATCTAATAACTGGTTGGGCCAGTTTGGCAGCAAGAAATGCAATCAACTGTTATATTCACAGCAAAAAAAAGAAAAGAAAATATATATATATATCTGTTTTGAAAGCAGAAATTATGTGTGGAAGTTCTAGATACTATTTACATTAAATGTGCGCACATAGGTGTTCTGTTTTTGTTTAATCAAAAACAGAACAAAATAGCAACACTAGTGTTCAGTCAGGTGGAATCAGCAGGTTTTTCCTGTAACAGATGTTATGAGGCGACTAGTGATGACCCTGCATGACCCCACAGAGTGCTGGGAAACAGTGCAATCAATTACTGGACCATCTAATTTTAAATACAGCAGCAAAGCTTCATTTTAATAAATATATCATCATCATAATCATTATACAGCACTGTGAATCCATCACTGAAGTATGGTATATGAGTCAAATAGATAGCACAAGATAGTACATTGTAACTTAAATTATTTCACTAATAAAATACATGTCACAAATTGTACATTCTGTGATGAAAGATGTTTTTTTTTTTCCATTTAGGCAAATGACCCATGTTGAAAACTCACTGTTGTGCTGTCTGTCTCTTTGTTTGTTAGCAGGATAACTTGGAAAATTCTGAATGGATTTCTGGAGTTGCTGGGGGTGGTACAAGGAGCAATTGATTGCATTTTGGTGGTGATCCGGCTCACAATCTGGATCCAGGAATTTTTAAAAGGATTCTTTACCACTGTGAGATAGAGACAATGTTCACATATTTCTTTATGAGGATAAGTCAGAAACCTCTAAAAAGAGTTAGGGTGCAACATGACCAAAGGTTCTGTCGTATGGCAACGTTTGTTGAAGCCAAGCCAACTTTATTTATATAGCACTTTAAAACAGCAGATGCTGACTTGAAGTGCTTAAGATTAAGAATACAGTAAAACCATTAAAAACCATTAGAAACATAAATGAACTGATAAATAAAAGTCAACTCTCGGACTGTGGCCAATGAAAAGAGGCGGGTCCAGAGAGTGCCAGTCTCAGGAGCTAGCGAACAAAAATGTTATATCTATAACTTCTGTTCCCTGATGGAGATGAATGAAGTGCAATGCATATCACACCCCTGCGTGTTACTGGCTGAAGAGACCTTTATAGAGGCCTTTGACATTTGTGAGGCCTCCAACTGCACATCTACCACAGTCATCCATCACTTTGTTAGCTGAAAAGCAATACTAGGAATCCACAGGCCATTTGATGCAGACCTTAGCAACTGCCTGTGGTGTAGGTGTATTGATACATAAAACAAACGTGTCAGATTCAGTGTCAAAGTGTCAAACTGATGGCATTTCAAACCTGTGAATTATGTAGACATTTAACAGTTTTATCTAATACCCCTCCCCCACAAATGGCATCTGTTCCAACCATTTTTGTCTCAGAAGTGGGGGCTATTCACACTGCTTTTTGCTCAACAGTGTGAATATCTTTTCCCTCACTACTGCCGCTACCTCATCTACTACGTCAGTATTTACTACTGAAAGGAAATGGGGTGGTCTGAGCAGGAACTGTAACCGCTTTGACTTACACCTGGTGACTGTAGCCAGAAGCTATCTGCTAGGTTTCACCTCAACTAATTTGAGGTGAAACAGACAAGACCGCTCCACTTTTTTTTTTTAAATTGTTGCTTTTTGGAGTATTTTTCCAGATTGGAATTTAATGATAATCTGTCTTACCTTGCAGCTAACTCACTAAATGTTTGTGCTCTGGGTCTTGTACAAAAAATTATTGTATTTTATTTGTATCTTACTTTGCACTAATTTGGTTTCGAGTGTTGCACCTATAGTCTATGGCCGCAACTTGCAAATAAGCTAATTACCATTAGCTTGGGGAGTTTAGCAGACATCGCCAACCAGACATGAACCAGCCGGCTAATTTCTACACCTGTAAAGGGAGTACCAGTAATCCACCTGCCTGCCCATTCTCCACCGCCACTCGCCTAACCGCTTTGCGTTTCCACTTGCCTGTCGTCGACCCCTTCAGAGCACCTGCACAAGAAACAAAGAGGTGAGGCTACAGAAACTGATCACAAGTTTTGCAAAATCCTATAGAACTCCCCTTGGCCTCCCCTAACACCATCCCCCTTCTCTGGCAGTGCTTCCAGTTGTGCTCCAGCTGAAAGATCACTCTGCTGAGCCGCCTACCTGCTCTCAGTTACTGTAACTCATACCTACTTTTCATCAAAAACTGCTGTCGGCTTGTTGAGTCTGGTTCCTGGGTCCAATTTGTGCACAAAACATATTATCTACTGTATTAGCTCAAGCTTTATTGAATTTAATCAGCTTATTATTTTTCGGGACAGCTTGCACAGCTGTCTTGCTCTTGTTTTGCCTGCCAGCTGTCCACTGAAAAAAAACACCCAGAACAAAACATGGAAACAGAAAGGAAGTCATGTTCCATTAAAAGCAACAATGGTTGTCCTGTGTCACAGAGGACATTTGTTTTAAATAGCTAGAACTGATTCATTCCCTGCTTTAGCCTGTGGTTAGCTTTTGAACAGTGTTGAAACGTAGTCAGCTCAAGACAACACACAAAAACAAACTGTAAAAATAGAAAATAATAATAATAATAATTGGTTTGGTGTTAATGTATCCTGTTTGAGTCTGAGTGTGGCTGCTGTTTTAGAGGGTGTGGGTTATAAATTCTACTTTTAGTCTCCTGTCTTTGCTTAACGGCAGGTCCTAACTTGTGTTTTTGTGAAAACTCTGTGCAACTCTGGAGTTCTCAGAAGGAGCAATGAAACTTCAAGTCAAAGCTTAGACAATCTCTTTTCTTCTTTTTTTAGTCACAAAAATTCCTGTAGTGGGTCACTGTACTTTCTGAGACAGGATTACAAGTGACCTGAAGTCACAACAAAGACATCTGTACATAAAACCCCTTGAGTTCATAGAAGAGAAAAGGGAGGGGGAGCAGAGTGGTGTTATATTTCTTATAATATCTTTGGAAGATCCAACAGTAGACAAAGGGGGGTAAGTGTAGACAGAGCCCTGTTCACTTTACTTGCACAGTCATGGAGATGCACACTTAAGACCTTTCACGTCAAAGAAAACCACACTTCTCAGAGAATTCTCCAGAAAAAGATTCTTACTAGTTCTGTGAAAATGGCAATAGCAATAATAAGCCTATACTGTAGACTGTTTGAAGATTTTCCACAGGCCTCCCAAAGCCCACCCACACACTTCAAAGGATGTCCCGTTGTTTACTGGCTCTCACAACACAAACTTGGATGTCACATTAATAATGGCAGCTATTAACAGTCTCACTGACCCGATAAGGAATTAGAACGTTTTTGTTTTCGCCTTTTTGGTTATGGAAAAGTCAACTGCAAATGCTCTCAGAGTCTTTTGAGTTTCGGAGCTACTGTTGGTGACTTAAATTCAGCATGTTGCACACTGATGGGATGATTCAGTCTCCAATTAAGTTTTACAAGGAAATTCTTCATCTAAGTTCCTTTGAACATTAAAGCCTGACACACTTTTTGTGCACTACAGTGACAGGGGTTAATTAAACCTTGTGCTATATCAACTACAACCAGTCAGTGAGTTCTTTTTCTACTGTCTTTCGCTTTTTGTAAATCATGCTTGCAAACCTCCGTCGGGCAAGAGTGTGAATGTGCACAAGATTATATTAGAACTTCTTCGACTTTAAGTGTGGTGAAAAAGCAGCTTTTTAAACTCTGTTTCTGAAAAAACAAACAAAAAAGAAAGGAAGGGTTACACTTGATCAGCGATGCAGAATTTCATTTCTGTTGCAACACGCAACGGCTCGCTTTGATATAAACACAAACACTTGGAATAGTCTTGCCAGGTGTCAGGTTCAGGTTTTAGGGGAAATGGTTCAGGAAGTGTTTGCTTGCTATCAGCTATATGAGGTTTAGGAGAAATAACTGACCCACGTTTGACTGTGAATAATTCAATATTATCAGCAAACAGCATAATGAAATCAGAATATCATCACATGTCAAATTACAACTTCCTTTTACGCTGTCAAGGTTTTTAAAATGATCACTGTCTTTTTTTTTTTGCTGCAGTGAGACTTTGAAATTGCACAATGCTGTTGCAACAAAACAAGCATGACCAGTGGCTAGACTGAGACAGTAAGTTATAGTGAGGAGGTGATGCGGCCGCTCACTCTCCCCATTTGCTAAGCGGGCATGACTGCAGAAGTGCACCATAAGGATGCATATGTAACAAGCTTTTTGGTGCAGCCCTCAATTAAAAAAAAATAAAATAATAATGTGAAACAGATTGACAGGCCTTGAGGTGCAGCCCGTTAGGGTTTGGCTCTCATCCAGATCAGGTGCATGGGAGTTTCTGTTTAAACATGGGTTTATAGGGGAGATTTCAAATAAAATCATTAGGGAACAATTTATTATCTGACAGTTTCCTCAAAACCTCTTTGTAGGGGTAGATCCTAGAGGATATCAAATCAGGCTGTTGGCTCCTTAAGTTCCTCAAGAAGGTTTTTTTTGTTTTTTTTTTTTTTTTTAAACTCCCAACCCCCATAATAATACATCAAACATGTTTTGGCGTTGTCAAGGTATCAAAACAAGATTTGTGATAAAGGGCTGACTGATTCATGCTATATCCTTTTGAACACTTATGAACTCATGCAATCACCACTACTGCTGTGTGCACAGGTGATCGTTTCAGTACTCAGGGCTTAGGGTCGACAATGGGACTCAGACTTTAAAGGAAATTGTGCTGTTAAAATACATTCACATGGCAACAAAAGGTATCAGCTAGAAAAAGTTTGCTGGATGTGATATCAAAGTAATCCTCCTACAGGCTTTGCTGGTGTTTGATTGGAGTGTCTGCCCTTGACCTAACACGGACCTTGTGGCCTTGTGGCTGAGATGCAATAGGATATTTGCAGCGTCACTGAGCTTTTCAAACGAAGTTCATGAGTGAGCATGAACAGACTTTTGCGAAACTGTTTCAGAGCCACGCTGATTGTAAGCTCTTGGGAATTTAATCTCTTCTTAAAGGTAAAGAGGGCCTCCCAGAAACAAGGTCTATTATTAATTACTGAAACCTGAGTTGCTGCATTTTGTGAGTGTGAATACGTCCTAATGGGTCCCATGTGTATTAACAAAGGAAAGAAGAAGTTTAGATATGAATGCTCCTCCTGACTCCTCTTGCAAAACAGCAATATTCATAGTTAAACTGAAGTGACTCACACTTTTGGAAACGGCAGGGTCCTGTAAAGTACAAAATGTTGCTAAGTAACAAACTAAGAGGAGCTTCAGCAAAATGTTTCAAATATTTAAACTTTGCTAAATGCTCTTTCCACATCTGTGATGGTAAGTAACTTTAGAAAAAAAAATGAGCTCATGGGTCAGAAGAGTACAAGAAACATCCAGGAAGGCTCATTTTTGTGGGGCTGACTCATGTGTTTAATATACGGAGATCTGAAGGAGGTGGAAACTTGGAGTTACCCCTCCCTCTCTATCTCACTTTGTGCTTTATTTCAGCCATTATTTACAGTGCATGGATCATCTGCAGTCATGACATGCCATCCTAGTTAAATAATTACCGTTATTGTATTTCTGATCTCTGCTGATTGTTTCTGTTGGTTCGCAGCACAAGTAGGCCACAAGAATAAAGAGCAAAGTCCACTTTTGCTGTGTATTTACCACAAACCTTTCAGCAGCTTGGGAATCAACCTAGAGTATGACGTACACTTGGTAAACACTTATCAAGGTTGTTAATGGATCTGTGACTATAACTGGCCAGCTGATTTTCAGTGAGAAAAGTCTAAAGCAGAGCCCTGATATAGCTCATAAAAGCTTTGCGTGAACAAGGCTGATTATTAGTCTGTTCCTGCAGGTTGAGTCACAAAGTACACACAGTGACTGATCACTGTTCCCATCATTTACACATACACACCCATAGACGCACATCCTGGCAGAAAAATGTTTAATCTCAAAAGGATGCTTCATGTTAGACTTTATATACAAATGCGACTTCGTGGGTCTCTGGCGATCGCGGTCTTTTATCATATCTAAGAAAGCCCTTTTAGATACAAGAATGCTCTATTTGGGAAATGCAGCACCAGAAGGACGGGAAGTAATGTAATAATTGTAACACTGGCCAAAAAAAAAACATTGGGGGGGGGGGGGCAAAAAACCATTGCTTCATACAATAGCAGTAGCTATCACGTCAAAAAGACGTGTTAACATACACACTTTCAAAATACATCTAACCAGAAATACACTTGCTCAATTTACATGCAAGGAAGTGCTAAAATAGTGTGAGTGGCTGATTATACAGATATTAACATTAAAAAAGTGTTGATGATGTTGAGAGCTCAGAAGTTATTACAGGAGGGGAATATATATATATATATATATATATATATATATATATATAATAGATTTTGGTGGCTGAGGGTTTTACTTCTGCATTTTTGAAACATTTCCATGCCCGGTGCCAACAGGGGAAGTGGATCCGTTTTCCAGTTGATGTGGTGAAAGAAAGCTAAATTATTCCACAGTGGTCACCCACTGCCCGTGTGGCTGCAATACACTGGAAATGGACAAATTGTGTTATGATAAACTTACAGTGGATCACTTCCACTCTGATGAAATTGAGTGAGTTTGGCAATGCGAATGGTGTTTCTTATGATGTCAAATGCAAGTGGTGCGTTTCTGAGAGTCGTTCCAGAGAACTGGGAGTCTTTGAACAATAGCATCTATCTAACCATAATCTCCCACCATTACACCATAGTTCACAAGGCTAAAACAGTTGTTACCAAACTCTAACTTGTTGGAGCGAGGAATGAATAATTCACACACACACACACACACACACACACACACACACACACACACACACACACACACACACACAAAAACACACAC
>JAVDPK010002169.1:108580-126328 GCA_034780415.1 Cichlasoma orientale
CCCAATTATTTAATTGTTGCAAGAAAAGAATAGCTCGTCTTATCTTTATCTCTTTATCTTATCAAGAAATGGTAGAGTCAGACACACACACATACGCACACACACATACACACATTTTATAGTTATTTTACACAATAATAAGTGCTTTTTGCTGTGTAAAAAGTTCAAAATGAACTTTTATACCACAATCTAAGGTTAAAAACAGATGCAAAAACCCTATGGCAAACCCCCCAAAGAGTGCAAAATTCCTAAGTGAAGGATATTAGTTATATACATAATGAATGTCATTGTTATTAACTTAAACAGCAGACTATGACTGTGGTCAGTCGGGCTGATGTAGCAGAAATAAACAATGCCCTCTTCTGAAAACTTCCTCTGAAACTGCTTTGTTCGGGAACCGATACGGACATTTTACAAGCCACATTTCTGCTTAATTCAAAATCAACAAGCTTCCACAGCCGTGGCCGCACTTTACATATTTCATTTTGAATTTCTGCTTTATAAGGGCATCTAACATGGAATTTCATCAGTGACACAATATAAAACATTAGCCGAATTACTTCCTCTTTCCTAGTAACTAGACAAGAACAGGTCTGGTGTTTCGCAGCAGTATCAGAACATGACAGGTTCCCACCGTGTCAGAATGAACTTAACAGAAAGTCACATATGATTAATCATTGACTTCTAACAAATATCTGTGGGATCACTGAGTTAATTACCTTGTAACAAGTGTTATAGAAAGACTGGAATGTCCTGGTGGACTTTTCTATCAAAGGGCTGCTTGATAGTCTGCTCCACACTCCAGAAAAACTGCCTCTTGTTGTAACTTGCAATTGCTCCATAGACAAAGAAATTGCACAATTCAGGTCAAATTTTCACGATGAGGGAGACTGGGGAAAAAGAAAGAAAAACTGGGCAGATATGTGGGAAGAGCTAATAGAATAAAAATGTATTGCTTTAACACCTGAGTGCACTTGATCAAGCCCAAAGTCTGGGTTCTGGTGTTAAATTCAAAGACGGCAGAGACAGCAAAGGAAAGGAGGAGAGAGAAATGGCTCCACAGATGTGTAGGGTGTGTGGAAGGCCAGAGGGTTGGCAGCACAACACCAATGAGCTCATGCTGGTCCGTCCCATTTTGGCTTGATTTTTGTTTCATCTTTGAAGACAGTACAGCGAGCCTGAGAGAGAGCTGTGATGGCTCTTCCTTTGAATTACAGTGGGGCAGTCCTTTCAAAGGAACAAGCAGATTAAAGGGCAAATATTGACCCTCCTACAGCCCTACATGTTTTTGCATTTTCTACTTAAATTAACACGCATCTCAGCTGAGCCACAGTGAACTCTGCAGACATGGAAGTGGACAGATGTTTTGGTTGAGTAGAGAGAAATAAATTCTTGGAAACACTGCACCATTGTTTGTTTATTTACCATAAAGTATGTGACTCAGAGCAGTTTGCAGAGGGAGATGCTGTTCACCCTGCACACAGCAAAGAGACCATAATGCAGGCCTTTGTTCTGCCACAACATGAAGAGATCAAAAATGGGTCATAATGGCATTCCAAAAACTAAACAAAGGATTTTCCCCCCTCTTACGAGACATAGGAATTAACATCTTCCAAATGAAAACCCCCAGTATGCGTTTTTCTCCAGAAGCCTGTGCACAAATAGACTGGGATAAACCCCAACCTTTAAGACGACAATTAACTGTTCAAAACAGACACATTTCACTGTAAGTCTCCAAAAAGAAGGAAAAGAAAAAATTACTTTAGGGTCATTTGAGTGCAAGTCAGTAAACATCTGTTGCACTTTTTATTTCCATTACACGTAGGCGCAGTTATTATATCAGTCTAGTACGGTGAATTTTTTCTCAATGTGCATGCAAAATGCAAGGAAGTTGTCCATGCAAAGACGATAAGAAGTGTTTGCATAGATTTCAGTGGAGGAAGTTTGCTCCAAAGTGCTGCCATTCAACTGGGCACAGAAGTTTTACTGTAATAGAGCAGAATAGCAGGAAACACTGCCAGGGCACACACCCTGCTGGGCCTTACTGGAAGCATGGTGCTATTTGAATAACGTGACAAACGTGTCACCGTATGCCAGCCAGAAGCAATTGTGTCATTGGTATGCAGGCAACAGCAAACAATACCTTGTAATAGATTCCCTCACAACTCTGTACAGCCTGTACTAGGACAGAGTAGTACACCGCAGCACACGTGGAAACTTTGACTTAATGCTTTCAGTATGAAGACAATGCAGTTATGTGTGAGTCTGCTAAGCACGAGGGAGCTTTTTGATAATACCTGACGGCACTGTGAACGTCATGTACAGCATCAGAAAAGTGCAAAAACGCTCAGGTAATCTTCGTTGCTGTAATCTTGTCTGGCAAACGGCTGCAACATTTTAAACAAAAAAAAAAAAAAAAAAAATCTTTGAAATAAAGCAAAAAAGAAAAGAAGAAAGACAAATAAATAAATAAATAAAGCCTGTGTTGCACCTGAATGTGTAACAGTATAATGAAGGTGTGTATGGGAGAAGCAAAGAAAACCCTCTGAGTTTTAAGCGTTTTTTTTGTCTGTAGTGTCTGTACACTGTAACACGCACAGAAAATGGGGAAATGCTGACACCTAGTGTATTATGTCATACCTTATCCATCTGGATGATTAACTACTCACCTACAGGCTCAGTGCATGCATAATGAGCTTGTGATAAAGCTTGAACAAACTCCTGCTCATCACATTGGCGTGATAGATGGCGAGCACATCTATCACTACTTTAATGTTTTCTTTCTTTTTTCTTTCTTTTTTTGCTTGTTTGTTTATGATAAATCACTCTGTCTTAATTTATTTTCTATAAATACTATTACTAGTATTGTGGTACTGAGTGGCAACTGTGAACTACTGGATAGCTCATGAAATTGAATAGGCATTCGTGGTCCCTAGAGGATGAATCCTGAGGTATTTAGTGGACTGCACAGAGTATGTATAGACTTTTTAAAGCAAAACATTTGACATTGAACGTTGGGCTTAAAACTTTCCTTTCTGATAAAGCTTAGGGCTGGATCAGGTGTCCCTCAGTCCATTTCTTATTAATACTGCTATAGGCTCAGGGTGCTGGTGGACTCCCATGATGCACTGAGCATTTCTTCCCCACACCTGCTGTGGTTATACGCCACTACTGCACGTCATTAAACTGCATCTTCTCTCCCTTAGTGTGTCTTTTGTCCTTGTTTCCCTATGCACTCTTTTTTCTCTTCTCTCCCCCCTCACTCCTCAACTGATTGTGGCAGATTGCTGCCCCTCCCTGAGCCTGAAACCAGGCTCAGGGTTTGAGCCTGGTTTAAAGAAGATTTAAAGAAGGGAGATTTAAAGAAGGGAGTTCTTTAAATCTCCTTTTTAAAGAACTCCCTTTAAACAGGAGATTTCTTCCTGTTTAAAGGGAGTTCTTCCCTCCCACTGTTGCCAGGTGTTTGCTCACAGGGGAACATTTGAGTGCTGTTTTTTCTTCTAATATTGTAGGGTCTTTACCTTACAAGTGCCTGAAGGTAACTAAGAAAGCTCAGATCCTTTAATGTATGCAGCAAGATGTTGGAGACCTTCTACCAGTGTGTGGTAGCAAGGGCCATCTACTTTGCCGCATCAGTGCCAGAGATGCCAGCAGGATCAACAAATTGATTCACAAGGCTGGAAACATCATTGGTCAGAATTTGGAGTCATTTGAGTCAGTGAGGGATCCCATCTCACCCACTCCACACTACTGAGGCAGAAGAGCTCCTTCTCCCAATCTGTTGTTGGGAATTGCTGCTGTATAAATAAAATACAATTGAATGGAATTTTACTATATAATCTGTGCACGATGTCTCATATGGTGACAAACCTACAGAAATGTATTTTCCAACTCTGCAGTTCACTTCAGCTCTCTGAATTGAAACCTTTTTCACGTCATTGTTTTGGTTTTGCAACCTTTGAATTGGTTTTTTCAATTCAGTTTCACTCTGGTTCAACTGTGCTGTATGTGCCCAGCGCAAAACTAGCGGAGAGGCCCGGAACAGCATAAACGAAGTGGAGAATTTAGCTACTAAAAAGCCCAGTGGATCTGATGGACTGGATGTGTTTACTGTTCACAACATGCTGTTTGGCATAGGCATACTGGTTATACTATAATATTACAGTATATAATCATGTGTTCTTGTTCTAGTTTTTGTTATTTTCCTCACAATGTATCCAGGGAGAAATAAAGCAGCAGTTAAAAAAAAAAAATTAAAAACATGCTTACCACTTACGTGTCGACTGCAGGTGATTCTTCTGCCCAAGTCATTAAAAATATGAATTAGTGGAGTTTTTAATTAATAACTATTTACTAGTTATGAAGATAAATGTTTTCTGCTGCATGTGTTTGTGAGAAATTTCACAAAGAAAAGATTTTGTCATGAATCAATAAAGCCACTAGACTTGTATTTGTGATAAAAATCTTTATGGCGGTTTCAATCTGGCCAAAAGGCGTCATTTTCTGTTCAAATTTGCTTTTATCTCTAACCTTTTGGTTGCCTTGCACAGCCTTCGTTGTCACACAGTGGGATGTAATTACAGCATCTGCTGGAGTGATTGCTGCTTATTCCAGTGTGCGCGTGTGTGTTTGTACGTTTATTTATTCACTTATTTACTTGCACAGGCCCAATCTTTGTACATTTATATAATCTATGACAAAAAATGTGGTCAAGAATCAGGTGGTGTCTTGAATCAAATTAAAGACCATGTGTCTCATAGTTTATTGGGTTACCATGTCTCTGGAAGGCATGACGCCATTACAGCTGCTGTAGCCATCCTGCATGATTTTCTAGTCAGTCATGAGCATGCTGCCTGTCTCTCGCTGACAATTTACTTTTTGCCCACTTTGCATTATATTTTGGCTTCATTTAACCTTATTAGCCTCCACTGGACTGTGTTTGCTGGCAGTGTGAAATGGCAGCTCCATTGAAGGGAGCTGCACTGTGGAGATAAGAATACGTTTGGCTTTGACAGGAACAATTTATCTTTGTCCACTGAAATAAATACTGTACATGGTGGGGAATGGTGGGGAGATGGCGGCAAAGATGGAGGAAAAATAAAGTCGTTTGTGCCATATTCTCCTTAAACTCTTTAAACTCTATTTTTCTCAGGTAGAGGCTGGTGGCACTGAGCAGCCTTTTGAGTTCATTTCAGCCATTCCTGATTAACTTTGAGTTTATCTTACTCTGTAATATACTGTTTGACATTCATCCCGACCAAGGAGCGGAGGGGCGATAATTCGGGCTAGTTTTGCAGCCACGGGACCCGAGCACCTTGCGGTCACTGAGCCGAACATACAATCCTCTGTATGCCAAAGTTTTCTACAGTCAAATGTGAGGCCATCTGTCTGACAGCTAAAGCTTGGCCCAAATTGGTTCATGCAGCAGGGCAGTGATCCCAAGCACAGCATCAACTCAACAACAGAACGGCTGACAAAGAAAAGGTGCTGCAATGGCCCAGCCAAAGTCAAGACCTCATCCCGACTGAAATGATGGAGTGGGGCTTTAAGAGAGCTGTGCATAAACAAATGCCCACAAACCTCAATGAACTGAAGCAACGTTGTAAAGAGGAGCGGGCCAAATTCCTGCACAGTGATGTGAGAGACTTAAAAAGTCTAAAGGTGGCTCTACAAGCTGCTGAATCATGGGGTGTACTTAATTTTTCACGACTGTAAATGTCCCATGCTGTTAATACACAAAGATACAGTATATTTGTTTGATTTTACTTTTGATGCTCATTCCATTTTTAATATTATTTGATATTAAATGGCTCTCGCAGTACTATGACACACAGTATAAGCTTAACAGAATGGATGTTGCATTAAATAAAAATAGATTGATCCTCACACCACACGGCTCACCTGCATGAGAATTTTATTTCGAGCGCATTAAAGTGATATACCGTTACACCTTGCTGAGCATAAAAAAGAAGACGTACTGTATATTAAGGAGTTCTCTATAATCCACTGAGCAGTTTAAATGTGGTGACAAAACAATGAAACAAGGCCACAGTTTTAAGGCCTGGCTGATATTATGTAATTTTTTATTGCTTGAGATTTTAGTGCATAAAATTGATAAAAAAGTGCCATTCTTTATAAATATTACTTGCATCAAGTTGAGTGAGCCCAGCTTCAGTGGTAGTAATTTATTTTATTTTATTAATTTTTACCCTTTTTGTGTCATAGTACTTTTAATTTAGTAGGTGTCCTTCATCCTAATCCCTCAAGTTTCATCACTTACCTACTGAGGAAGACATTTTTTTAGGGGTGGGGGGTGAAAATGAGAGCCATGGGTTTTTTTTTTTTCAGTTCCTAGAATGAACCCATTACTATTAGAGCTCACTGAACAAGGGACAGGTCTAATTAACTTTTTGAGTGGTTCCCTGGTAAGAGAAAACATTCCTCCAGGGATTGAGTCCCTCCTCGCTTTATGAGACCACTCAATCCTGAAACATCAGCTGCATACACCCCTCAGTAGCAGTGCTGGAATGAAGCGATGTGATGTGGTGAAGGTGTCCAAGCAGGTTACAGATTTAAAATTGCAGCCACAGCAGATGGAGAAGAAAGATGAGCTGAATCAAAATGCGAAGATGGAAGTGTTGGAGAATTAATCAGGCAGACCCTTTGCTGACCTGCAAACAGAATGCATGAAAATATGAGAAAATGAGCAGAATCTCCAGTGTGAGTGATTTCAAGCTTGCTTCCCATTAGTGTGCACGCTCACCAGCCATATTATTAGGCACACCTGTGCAACTCAATGCCTTGTTGATATCAGAGATCCGACTGCTTTGAGCTGATATGAAGACAACAGTGACCACATGTTACAACCAAGGTGTGCAGAAGAGCATCTCTGAACAGACAGGATGTTGAGCCTTAAAGCAGATGGGCTACAGCAGCAGAAATCCACACCAGGTGACACTCCCGCCAGCTAACAGCAGGAAATACAATTTGCATGCAAATTGAACAACAGAGATTAGAAAACTTTACCTGGTCTAATGAGTCTCAGTTTCTGCTGCAACATTTGGGTGCTTGGTGGGGTAATAGTGTGGGGAATTTTCTTGACACACTTGGTACCCCTAGGTACCAATTCAGTATCATTTAAATGCCACCGCCTATTTAGACTATTATTACTGACCATGTCCATCCCTTTATGACCGCTGTGCACACATCTTCTGATGGCGGCTTCCAGCACGATAACACTCCATATCACGAAGGTCAGAGCATCTCAAACTGGTTTCTTGAACACGACAATAAGTTCAAATAGCCTCCACAGTCACCACGTCTCAATCCGATAGAGCATCTTCAGGATGGGATGAACAGGAGAGTCGCATCGTGGATGTGCAGCTGACAAATCTGCAGGAGCTGTGTGACGCTATCACGCCAATATGGACCAGGAATTGAGGAATTGTTGAATCTATGAAGAATTAAAGCAGCTCTGAAGTCAAAGGGGGGTCCAAGCCAGAACTATTAAGGTATACTTAACAAAGTGGCCAGTGGGTGTATTATATAACATAAAACTGAGAGTAACACTGCATCCTAAGATTTGAAGGTTGGGCTGTGTCTTTCACTTGTTTTCTCTTCAGGGGCTTGTTATTTTCATTTAAAATGCACCAAACAGCCTCCACATCTTGGCGCCTCTGTTGGGGGCCTTTCACTTAAGGGCTTGATGCTGTATATCAAAGAGAGGCCTTTGTTTGGGCACATAAAACATTTTTTCTTTTTTTGTAATTACAGGGGACCCCTGAATGTGATCGATTGTAGCAGCTCAATATCTTTAGTTCATGTGAAATGAAAAATAAATAAACAAATAAAACAAATAAAATACTGCCGCAGCTGTGTAATGAGCCTCCTTTCCACCACAGTAACAGTTTTTAATAGTGCGCTATCTTATATATATATTTTTCTTAGTTTAATGTTTTGACACTTAACAACAGCAGCACCATTTACTACATTCACTAGTAAAAACACTCCCCCGCGTTTGAACATGTGACAAATATGGCTCGATACATTTTAAATCCTCCACTGCTGGTTAATTGGATCTTTTGAATGTGGAGTTCTTGAATTCGCTTGGTTTCAAGGGCACTCGAGCAGTATGACACTATGACTCTCTAAAAGGACAAAACTTTTCTCCGTACTGTGCAAATCTGTATTATATCCAGTAAGACTAATGCTGTCCTTGATGCAGTGACGTATTGGCTTTTCGCTAACATTGGAGTGGGCGGGAGATTCATTATGATGATAGACTACAGGAAGAAAGCAGTGACTAGAGGCACGACACACTTGTTTCACACTGTGCAGAAAATCTGTGGATGAAACGGTTTAATTCAGCTACTGTGCCTTTTCTGTAACACGCTCTTTTACACGTCCTTCAATTAATGTTTTCTTGGCATGTTACTGTGACGGTCAGGTTACGTTATTCCTGAGTTATTATGCTAAATGTCAGAAATATACAGTGTTTTATGGAAACCCTGCAGTTTGCAGCGAGTGTAAAAGAAAACAGAAAACAGAACAAGGTGTCTCAGTGTGGTGGCGGGCTACCACCTGCTCCCAGAGCTGCTTCAGGGTTCAGCGTTGTCTAACACGTTACTCCAAAAATCTTCCGTAGGTTGAGATTTGGTGGCTGTTTGTGAGGTTTGTAGCACATGATTCTCATCATTTTCATACTCATCAAATCATGCAGTGATCCCTCATGCCCTGTAGACAGGGTATTGTTAGACAAACCACTCTCATCTGAATAAAAAAAGCCTCTTCATGGGATAAAGCTGATTATTTAGAACAATTTTGCACTGATAGGCGGTGACCCTTACTTCTAATTGGACATGTGTACCGAAACCACCCCAGTAAAATGCCTCCTGCATAAATAAGCCACTGGATCCCCTCAGTGCTGGCACCAGGGGTTCAGATTTTTCCTATAATTTGTCAAAAGTCTGTGGCTACATCATGTTAGCCAGAGGCTTTTGCCAAACTGTATTTGAGCAGTCATAAACAAAAGTACAAGCCTGATTAAACTTGGGAACATACAAAACTTCAAGACTAATGACAAATATTTTGACAAAGTCAAATCAATCTCATGCAGGGTCTTTATGTACCGGATCAATTTACTGATTGATAATATATTTGAAAGTTTTAGAAAACACCTTCCCAAAAACAGATTTTGATTAAGGAAAGCAGTTCTGCTAGAAAAAATAATTCTTAAAACTCAGTGCCTAGAGGTTGTCTGAGACAAAATTATTGCGCTCTGTCTAGGACAAGGCCACAAACCGAAGAGTAATGGCTTCACACCAGCTTTGGCGTTCTTCTGCCAGAGCGGATTGAATTATTATGTTCCATAAAAGTTTAATGGAATTTCAGCAGGTCTAATATATAAAAAGGGTTTGCAAGACTGAGCCACTGTGCTTTGGTCCCACTTTTATAGCACTGTGCTCTCTGTATCGTCTGAGACTGGGCCAGTAGCTGCTAAACAAACAGCTGAGTGGACACGATGGTTCATGGTTTGGCTTTTGATTGACTAGCCGATGCACATGAAATCATGCCGCAAATCACATTTAGGCAAACGTAAGCACACCTTTTATGCTCTGGCATCTATCTCTGACACGAGCATCCTTAGCAAAGACTTCCGCCCTCCTTTACCCATTAGAGTGCTGAGCTGTATAATTTAGAGGTGTGTTTAACGCGGGTCCATATCCTGGGGTTGAAAATTCCACTTAAAAAACTATTAGCCAAAATTGCATCGCACATTATGGCCATCACTTTTTTTTTCTCCTTGTGTCACATTTTGTGAAAGCAACCAGTGGACGAGCCTTATTATCAGGTAACCTGTAGTTGTGGAAGGTAGGCTGCTAAAAGCTGAGACTGTGCTAATGAATACCCTTTAGATTTTTCTTTCAAATTATTTGTTATTTTATCCATTCCATATCTTATTTTGAACATATTTTCTATTACAAAAAAATAAAAGAAGAAAGAAAAAGACGCTCTTTAATCTGCATGGTTTGTATTGCTTTGCTACATATCTTTGCTGGGAATGTGTCAACAAGATATTTTCCATATTATTTCTGCCTTTTCCAGCATTATCAAAACAAATGGTAGTATAACGCTAAATATCCTGAATATAATTATAATCAATTACAGAGGTTTGACTGTGCAAAGATGCTTTGCATATGAATGAATGCAATTTTTATGGACAACAGTGTTGCAGCATATTGTTCAGGCATCTCTGAATTCCTCTGAGGCCATCTCCATATCCACTACTTTTTTTCCAGACTCTTCCTTTTCTTTCTGGGGGCTTCATTTATATTCAGAGACTCCACCAAAGGAAAGTAGATACACACATTCTAGTGACTGCAAGACTCTTTAAATCTTTTTTTTAACCAGGAAGAGAAATGCTTGAGTTTTAACTTTTTGTGAGGGTGTCCGGGGCAAAGATGGGCAGCATTAATCCCATTTTTCTTTTTGCTAATATATATAAAACCATTTACGCTCTTCTGCTTACCCAGTTCAAGGCTGCAGGGGTGTAGTGGGTGTGCTGGAGCCTATCCCAGCTCTTTTTAACCATTTTCTTTATTTTTTTTGTGGAAGGCACAAAATTTCAAGGCACAGCTACAGTCATACTTTTGCAAAATAGCCCTTATGCCATCTGACATGTTGACAATACTTTTTTTTTTATTGCATTGTATCTTTTTCCCCCTTTGCAATAAACCATTGCCTTATCGGATACCTTTACCTTTCACAAAGTCCAGCAAACCGTCCGGTTAAGACTGAGCCTCTTTCAAGGCAGGCCATCGTTCTTTCAGAAGGGCACTTTGGTTTCCAATATCTTCGTCAGCTTGCTCGACTCCACCAACTTCTCCTGACAGATCACATATCCAGGCCGAGGGCTGTTGACATCCCTGCTAGGCGAAGCCATAAGAAGCCGCTACTGTGTTATATTTCTTAGTGTTAGTTTTCTTTTCTTGCTGGTGTTGAGTTGTAGTTTGCTCCACACAAGAAAGCGATCACATTTCTCCCCTCGCGATAATAATGCTGCTTTAAATGATCAAATTGTCAAAAATCACATGACATTTGTGAAATTTTATTCAAATGGGAGATTATATTCTTTTTTGCTTTTCAAGTCACAGGCTGATGTTTCACACCTTTTCTGCGACAGCTGTTCAATCACAAAAACATAAGCGAGGTCTGTTATGACTCTTAAAAAGAGGACGCCGTAAATCTTAAAGTGCTTAATGCTGTATTTTTCAGTGTTCACTTTATTCAAATTACACAGAGAAGTCCTTCGAGTACAGACAGACAGAATATTACAATATTGACTCGCTGAGGACAGTAAAGCAGGCGGCGACACATGCACATATTATTTACTGCTGAAAACAACTTGCAGTAGCCCCGAGAGTGCACTTATCTTCAACCCTGTTTCTATGATTAATGTAAGTACTGGCGGGTTAGCTGCAGAAGTATGTAAGACAGATGCACAAACTAACATTTAGACGCTGCTTTAGTCAAACACTCAGCAGCAAACAGCTTAACTTTTAACATCAACCAATTTCTTTTCGAAAGCTGTGAAAATTTGCAAATTTCCCCTGGCATTTGGAGAAGCAGTGTAGCAGTAGTTCTATTATGAAGTATTAGAAAGTATACCACTTATTACTGTCTGATACTGTCTGGTCTCCTGGGTCGCTTTATTTCCTGGTGGTTTCCTTTTGCAGAATCAGCAATGCTTCCACTTGAATGAAGTGCCTGAAATCATCGATGCAGACGTATTTAAATGTGGGTTCTCTTCCAATCCCAAGTCTTTCGGTGCACGCATCAAACAAATTAACCCATAAAACGTAACCGGCTCCTTCGCTTACAGCTTTCACTCAACAGTTACAGAGGTCGGATTATGACACCAAGGCTGAAACATGTAAACACATTGACGAAAGTGCTAATTTCTACAGTAATTACTCTGTGAATGGTAAGCTTAATTTTCATGTCTGGGTCTGTGATTTACTGTACAACATCATTGTCTGCCAGGACAATGGACAGAAAAACATTACCAAGAGGATGAAACGCAGCAGGCCTCACAGATAACAATGACGAAGCAGACATTCAGCAGCCTCTCTACATCTATGGTTACAGTTTTGTAAAGCCAGCTTGCATTATGTTTTATTGTCTTGGCCCTTGGCCTGTGCGACCAGCTGTTTTAGTCAAACAAATAAATAAATAATTAAAAAAAAAAGAAATCAATAAAAATGTAAGCTTGAACCAGAATGTGCCGTTCTATAACATGGCGATGGCTACACCTGAGTCGTAATGTCCCTTCATTTGAGTTATTCTGGCAGCCAGCATGAGCAGCAGGCCTGTTGCCACCTCCAGGCTGTAGGAGAGCCAGGCTATGGCTAACGACCAGCCGAACGACACGTCCACATAGACGAGATTCTCTGGGGACACAGTCCGCTGGAACTCCTCCATGGCCTGATTGGAGTATTTGATGTAGATGCTAACCCCAGACAAGGTGAAAAGACCTGATGGTGCACAGACAGACAGCTCACCAACTGAAAGGCCTTAATAGACATTAACACATTCCCTTTAACCTGTAACAGAGAAATGGATCCATCAGGGGGGGAAAGGAAATCGCAGTGCACTTGAGCGCTACAATCACCTTTATGCATCACACTTAATCAGCTGTTACAGTTAAGCCATTACAGTAATGCCGCATTGATGAGCAAACAATACTTTCCCACTGCACACTTTCCCCAGTGGACTGTTTAAGATAATAAAGCCATAAATGGGTTCAGGTATAACAATTAGTACAATTTAAAACACTGACTGATTTAAATCAGTCTCAGGAAACGTGCCCATGAAGGCGCCTCCAAATTTAATCTGCTGCCGAGCGTGCCGCTTCTAATATGTTTTGATTTCTTGTGTTCCCAAACAGTCAGACGAAATGTCTCACATAACAATTGCCAAAGAGATGAACCAACACAAACAACATCATTAAATGTCAACCTCAAAAAACCTCAAAACATTGAGCCATTAAATAAGCAATTGAGTCTGACCTTTAGTCGAGCTCAGTGGAAGGGAAAACCAGTCTTAGCAGTCTTCAACTGCAATTAAATCTCATTAAATACTTATGATTTAAAACAAGGCTTAAAAAAAAAAAGCTTTACAGCCATATTCATGTTGTGCGCGTTCCTCGTGTACAGTACACCACTTCATGCGAGCTTCACGCTGTTACAGCACTGATGCCACACTAGGAATTTGCTAAACATCTGTTGAGCTCATTGACAGAGCAATACCAATTAAAATACCACAATTTCAGCGGATTGAATGTAATTTTTTTTAAAACAACCTTGAGCTGCACAGCTAACGCAGGGGATTATTACGTGCTGTCTAAGACTGAAATGTCGGCTTTGTTATATCTCATATTTACAGAAGATTGTCCAAAATCCAAAGAGATGAATCCATCAGCGCTGCAGTATGTGGTGCGAGTCGGATAACGGAGACTTTTATCAAAATATCAAACTTAAAATACGTTGCTGCTGCTAATGCACCGAATAAGGGAGAAAGCACAACAAAAGACAGACGTCCATTATACCCCCCTCCCCCTTTTTTTTCTTCTTTTCCTTTTATATGAGTGGTTTTGAAAGTGGCAGAGCTTAGTGCTTGCAGGTCTTTTGGAGCTCACACGTGGACAGATCAGTAGAAAGCATTAAATTATCTCTGTTTCTGTGTGACACCGAAGGTTGGGCATGCCAACAGAGATGGCGCACCATATAACAATTTCTTCTACATCCATCACAGATTTATGCGTTTACGCACAATTTCAACCAAATTGCGATTCAAACTCATTCCACTTGAGTTCAGACCTAATCAAATGCATTCTTTGATGGATATTTATGGCAGCTGCTCAACAGCTGAACCCCTCACAAGAGGGAAAAAAAAAAGAAAAAAAAAAGGAATCTGTGTTACAGTATTGATGACGAAAGCAGGCCCTTCCACTGCAGGAAAAAAGCAGATCATTTGTGCGTGATTATGACACATTTACACTTACATTTTTAGGACAGCGTTTCTGATTTGACTCTCAACCGGAGCAGCTTTCTGTGTAATAGAATTTATCGCGAGCAATTTCTGCAAAAAGGACAGATGGAAAACGACATCAGAAAGTGCCCACTGATAATTCCGAGGGGAAGTCTGACTGCATCTTTCAATCAATGACAAGCTCTTCTGTAAATTTGTGCCACTTCAATGTGATCAACAATCAGACTCCAAGCTGCAATCAATTACGTCGATATCCGTGCTGAGAATATTTGGTGGTATGGTTTCTAAAATCATGTTCATGCTCACTGGGAACCAGCTTGCAAGTCTGATTAATTTGATGCAAATGTGACGGGGAATCACTAGAGCCAATTTCTCACTTTTTTTTCTTTTTCTTTTAATGGACACTGTTAGGAGAATCATGTCTTTCCACTGTCCGAAGTTCTAATTTACGCTTTTACTACTGGGATTTGTAGAGATGTGCTGTCCGGACAGAGCAGGCAGGAGACAGGACTCGCTAGCTATCGCTCCACCAAACAATTACCCGTGCTACTCTCACATGGTTGCAATTTGGCATCCCTGACTTCTTGACTGTGAGGCTGGCAGGTTAAAGAGTGTTTACTCTTTGATCCAACTGTGCTGGACATACAACCAGTTTTGTTCACACCAATCACTTCAGCATGGTAGAGCATGGGGAAAATGTGCTTTAACACGTGACGCTTCACGTGGTGCCATCATACCACCTTTCAGGCTGCATCTGAATGGAGCCCATCATGCCATTTATCATGTATTCACAAAATCTAAGGAGCAGACTAAAAGAAGAGACAGAAGTGCTGCTCACAGCAGTCTGAAAGTGCTCTGCTCCTTGGATCCTTATTTTCACCATTAAATCCTCATCTTCACCACTCTAATAACAGTCTGAGCGAAAAGATCATTACCTTACTCAACTCAATTAAGCTGAATGGGATTTTTAATGTCCGCACAAGGATATTTAATATGTTGCTGCAAATTTGTCTTCTACGAGATAAAATATTTACATAACTATAATCACTGTTTTCTCATTGGCCATCAGCCAGCTCAAGCACACTGTTTATGTCTATAAAGGCTGAAGCTAGATACTACCAGAGAACTGGATCGGGTGTGAGCGACGGGCCACGGTGGGTCTCCCACGCACATTTTCACGTTTGCTGCACAGCCTGCACGCTGCCATAAACAAGCAGGAGCAAACACCGCGGTTCCGGGCTCAGAAAAAGAAAACAACGGCAATTCTTTGGACTCACTGCAGAGGAGAAAGTAGGATGCCGACGCAGACAGCAACTTTGGACTGGAGGCCAATGAACTGACAAGTCCAAAGATCCAGCCGAACACCAGGAGGACGAGGCTGAGGGGCAACATAATGACCACCACTTTGTGCAAGCCTGCAAACACACACACATTTGAGAATACATTTTTATCAACAATTTTCAAATTGATTCTTACCCTCCAGGGCGCCACTGATTTTTGCTGCCATTGTCAGTGTGGAAATCAACTAGCGGCGCATCTGCCACAGCGGACAGTTTGTTTCGATATTTTATTTGTCAAAGTTGCAAGCAGGAACTGTTCCTGAAAACCCCAACAAACCTCTAGGATTTAATAAAAGTAACTTTTTTTTTCTTTTCTAAAAACTGGTCTAATATGCGCTATCTTTTTGCCAAATGCCCTCCCGGGGTCATGTTTATACCCAGGATGTGATTTTCTGCCTAGCACAGCTTGCAAAGGCAAATGTTTTGAGCTGCCAATCTAGATCCTTACTGCCAAAAGCATACTCCTGCGTGGCATTACTGTTTTAAAAACACATCAGCTGATCCTCAAACCCACTCACCGAGAAGGTGCCTTTCTGCCTCTGTCAGGCTGGACATATTTGCTGTGAAAGAGGGGATGACTGAACTCCTGTTTGCTCCTGAAAATGTCAAATGAAAAGGTTACACATGACAGGACCTGTGGCAGAGCCCCAGACTTTGCAAAATTGCTCTTAGATGTGGAATAATGTGGTTTTAAGTCTTAGAATAGTAGAAAATGCTACAATATAAATAATATTAGAAAGTTTTTTTTCTTTCTTTCTTTTTTGCCAGGAAATCTCCAGGTGAGCACTGCTTGATTTGTTTCATGTTGGATCATTACTTGGCATTTATTGTGTGAACTGTGGGTGCCACCCGCAACAAATTGAACACATCCGGGAACTCAAGCTGGAAGCACATTATATTGCAGCTGTGCTATAACCATCCTTCACAATCTCTCCTGTGTGCTCTCCTGCAGGTGTCTGCAGGGGCCGCTACATTTGTGTGGGGTAAAAGTTGCTACTGTTAAAAGCCGTTTTCTACCACAAACGGCATTTTTGCAATCATAGAATATTTATGGTTTAATTTTCACTGCGTGAAAGTTGAATTTGCAATTTCACTGGATTCAGGGTAATATTGCAAAAGATTTTAGTGAGTAATTAGTAATTTAAAATATCTCCATGTTTCTCATTTCCAATCCAAAGGCTGGGATATCTGCTTCTCTGTGCATCAAGTTCACCTAACAGTGGAGTGATGAGGATTAAATCAGGGACTGCTGTGGACGGCTGGTGATCCACTAACAAAAAGAGCTCTACAGCACCGTCACCTACACTAGAGTCAAATTAAGGCATTTTATTGATATACCAATCTGAAATCAGCAATTGTATTTTACAAATTAAAATAAATCTTTATAATCTTTTGTGGCGACTTCTCAAAAAATTACCCCAGTGAGAGGCAGGGCAAAAGTTTTGTGAATATGATGGCTGATTTTTGAACAGCTAACACAGCACCGGGTGTGAAGACTTATAGCCCCCCCCCCGAACAACAGCTCATTAAAAATGAAGTTAATGTGACATACCTTCATTAATTCTCCACAGCCCAGAATGGGAACTCAGGTCCTCTGATCCTGTGTAGTTGGGCTTATTCACGTCGATTATGTACCAGTAATCAGTCCCAATCGCTACAGCGAGGAGGCAAAAACTGAGCAAACCTGTAAGCCCAGCCGACAGAACCACCGGTCCGTACTTCATCATGCAGTCCATATAGAGCGCAGTTTCCGTCAATGTGAAGGTTTCTTTCTTTCCCTCTTTCTTCCCCCCCTCTAAAATGTTATCTTTAACGATAGTCCAATATTTGCGATGCGTAAAAGCTCTCCAGCTGGATCCTTTTCCGCAAAGTGCCCGCTCCCCATCCTAGAATATAGTTCTGGAGAAAAATTAATTAATTAATAAAAGAAATCATCCTTTCCGGCTCAGCAACATGACACAAAAACACAAAGCATTAAAAATTATACGATAAATGCTTTTTGTCAGTGTCATCGTATATCACAGTGCAGGTACGGGGTTCCAGGCGTGTGCGTGCTGGCTTTAAGCGCTCCATGAGCAATTTAAGTGGTCAAGTTACGGGACTACAATAATGCACTTCCGGCAATAACCTTCAAAATAAAACTCCAACCGGGGAACATTGCAGTTATTGTTTTCAGATGCAAAATGCATCGTTGTAGACGCGATTCTTTCAGCGTAACTCATACTTTCAGTAGAAACTATGCTGTGATTAAAAAATAAAAAATAAATAAATAAATAAAATGAAGACTTAAAGGAGATGTATCATGAAAAATCTACTTTTTTAGCCCTTAAATACATTTTGTTGTGTACTTTGAGTGTGT
>JAVDPK010002169.1:145631-174003 GCA_034780415.1 Cichlasoma orientale
TCTACACAGAGTGATGCCATTTGTCCTAGCAGACACACACACACACACACACACACACACACACACACACACACACAAACACACACATTCCCCCTCAAACAGACTTCCGTAGCTTGTCTGACAAATTGAGCACATTTGTTCACTGGAGAAATTTTCATTGAGCAACTGGGTCTTCTCTGTGTCTCCTGTTGTTTCTCATTCAGAGGTTTCCTCCCCTCTTTCTCAGTCTGTGGGTAGATTGTTTACAGCAGGAAGTGCCTGGCATCCTCTCACTTGGCATTGGGAGAGAGTGACTTGGCTGCTGCTGGTAACCCAACATCATTCACAGCCCCAAAGCCTGCTTCAGTGTAATTCATGTGCTTTTGGGAGACATCCTTACCGGAATAGAAAGCATTTTTGTTGATTATTCCGTCTGTTTTTGATTACATCCTGGCTTGCCTCTGACAGCTAGTGGACAATTTAACTATCATTCCTAGATGGGTTAATGGCTGAAGGCTTATGTTGTGGTTCAAAACAGTAGGTTGGCACAGATTTTCACTTGTTATAGCGATGCTGTTTAGACATGTTTGTGTTTGAACATGCTAGTTTGTGTGACAGCGCACGTGCAAGCCAGCAACACACAATCACATAAATTAAGAAATAATACTAAGAAAACATTCCGCTTCATGACATGAGGCCGGTAATACAAAGGAGGATTTGGGCTTATCCAAGTAACTTCAGAGTTAACCCTGGGTTTTCTATACTGTGCTGCCTCCAGAGCAGGGTCTAAAGGTTTTCAGCAGCATTCACTGTATTAATATAGTAGCTCTTTTCCAGTCTTACTGACCCAAAACATTTAAAGTGCACACACATTCATCTGCAATGCTTTTCCTCTCTCACCACTAATTTACCAGCAGCTGTGTCGCTTTCATTCTGTATCGTAGCTTTTTAATATTATAGTTTTTAAAAAAAAAATCAAATGCTCTGCCGCCTGTAAACTTATCCATGTTTGTGACTGGTCACTGCTGCAAATGCCATGTAGGTGAAACCCGCGGTTAACGTAGTGAGTTGATAGCCAGCTTCGTGTGACTGCTTAACCTGATTGCACATGTTAGGATAAGCGAATCCAGATAATGAAAAGATACCCTGGGTATGCTGAACTCGCTTTGGAGTACAGGGCCATGGTCTCAAATTCTCCCTCTCAGACTACAATGCATGATGTAAAGTGAGTATTTTCACGAGTATTTTGGGGGCATAGTTTCTTTTCTGAAGCCAGAAGCAGATTTTTTTGATGATTTCGATTTTCTGATGTGAAACAATTTTGCCTCACTGCAACCTCTGATCTGATGCAAAATTAAGAGATCTCTATTCATACAAACCAAATGCTACAAGAGAGTGGCGTTCAGTGCCATATGTTCAGGGTTTTTTTTCATTTGAACAAATATTTGATCAAATGTCACAAAATTATTTTGCAATACCCATACAGCTATGAAAATAACTTTGTGGGGTTATTTTTATCATATCACTGTTGTATCCTTTTATATTTAAGTTCACAAAAATTTAGTTTTGCACGTGTTATGTCAGTGCTTCAACATGTGAGAAGGTGTGTCTCCCCAGTGACGCAGTCTTTCTAAGTCTTTCTTGCCAACACCGTTGCTCAAATTCTTGCAGCCTCCTCAGTCATTGCAACTTTCGGCGCTATTTATGATTCATTTAGTCTCTAATTTTAAGGCAGGTGAATCTAAAATTAGTGCTTTATGTGTTTTGTCCCTTTCAGCCAGAATTTGTGCTTTTCTGGGATTGCTAAAAAGGGAAGAAGTTCCCTTCTGTAAAACCACACGTTGACAAGTTTTATAAGCAACTCCATCAATTCCAATATGGTGACACAATTTCTCTCTAGCAGATCGTGCCACATCTGTTTCAGCATTTTTACTCATCACACAATAATCAGGGTAATGTTTAGAACCGGGCCCTTCCGCATTAGGTTTTATTAGAATTCGTAGCTTGTGGAGAAACATTTAGATAAACATACATAGTTTGGATTCTATATGAGCAGGTCTGGGATCTGTGGGCTGGAGGAAAAAAAAAAACCCAAATGGGAAAATCCTTAGTTGGCATCCTAACTTAAAGTTTAAAAACAATTCCTGCTCATGATATTTGCATTTACCACGAAATATCACAGGTTTAAGTTCATTCTCACAGAACTGAAAACATTACTTAAGGCTCTTCGCTATAAGTCACCAGATGTTTAATCTATCTCATGACTGTTTGACAAGCCCAGTCCCTGTTGTTTATCCAGCTGCGATATTAAACACTATAAAAGAGAGGATATTGGTGTCTTAGAGGTGTAAACAGAATTTGTGCCGTTTGACCCCAGAGATGGATGTTGCATGCTCTGAATAGTGCGAGCTTCTGCGTAAGTCCTTCAACTGCTCTCTGCTGGGGCTGTGTGGGCTGAGTAAGCTTGTATTTCCATGAGCATGGACCACCTGTAAGCAAGCCCCACAACTGCATGTGGATGTCTGTTTTTTTTTGTGTGTGTGTGTGTGTGTGTGTGTGTGCGCTTCTGTGTTCATAGACCACGGATCATGCCTAGACTGGTAGCGCAAGTCTAACCCATGTGTTTTAAGTTTTCAACAGCAGTAAGCTACTAAGAGTAAGAGGTTAGCAGTCTCTTATTAGGGAGCTTTTAGACAGTGTAATTATATTCCAAAGGCCTTTTCTGCTAGTGTATTCTTATGTCAGCGCATGAGTGTACATGCATCTTTCCCAGGGGGGGCTACCTGATCCAGCTACATTATCCACTGCACATCAAAGGGTTAAGAGCTGTCTGCCTCTATAGTCATTAAGCCCTCTCTTAGCCACAGTAAATCAACGCTGTGCCGGCAACAGCTGCGCTGATCACCTATTAAAACTTCCATAATGTGCGGTGTGTACAGAGTGGGGCCTGTAAGCTGACACTGGCCAACAGACCCAAGATAAAGGCCATATTGAACCTCTGATCTTGTTCATATCGTAATGGCAAACGGCGTAAAGCTGGGTGGGGATGACAAAAAAAAAAGCTTTGTTATTAAAGCCGCAGTTGGCAGAAAAATAAAGGGCGGAATTTGAAGAGAGATTGACAGACCTCCACCTGGATTCAGATCCCACTTTTCCAAGATGCAATGTTCTGCTTACTGCATCTTACTTCCTCGGTGGATTTTTTTTTTTTTTTTTGCTCATTATTCAATACACCCGATATGCTTTTAAAGGATCGTGTGATTGGCTGAAGTCTCCCAACAGGGGCTAGATTCTCTAAGGTCTGAAAACAGAGCCCAGAGGAGGTGCAGGAGTCTAGTTCCCCCTCAACTAAATTGAAATATGCTGAAAGGTTTTTGTGGAGTTTTTTGTCCACCGCTTTAAGACTGCCTCGGAGCTTTTAACTATGTAGAAGAAATGGATATGTTGCATACTATAGCTGGATTTATATGTTAAGGTACCAGACTGTAAGATGTTAAGTCTTTAAACCCTATATTCAAAGTGTAGATTTCCCAGGCTAGAGAAAATGCTGGGGTTCTTTGTTGTTGTTGTTTTTTTGTTGTTTTTTTTTGTCTTTTTATGTCCTTGAGTTCAGTAAAAACACTAATACCAGAGTACAAGTACTCCGTTACATGTAAAACTCCTGCATTGAAAATGTTAAGTAAAAATATCCAAATGTTAGGGGAAGTTACAATTTGAAATTCACTCTGAACTCCTTCACTATTCTTCCAAAACCACCCTCTGCACTGAACCACTCTCAAATGACTGCGCATAGTTATGGCAGACTTGTCACATGCTTTTTTAAATGGAGGAACTCACATGCTTTGACCCCTGGTAGTTAGTGGTACTTCTATTTTTGTTGTTTATTGCTGGTTGGCAAACATTACTGCCTCCTTCTGGTGGGATTTAATGATTTGTGTTGTACCTGGTGCAGGTTAAAAAAAAGAAAAAAAAGAAAAAAGAAAGGGAGGAAAAGCAAGCGAAAATATATATTTTAGGACCCCACCTCAAAAAAAAAAAAAAAGTTTTTATGACTTAATGACAACTTGAAAACTCTAATCTCCCCTCCGCCATCGTGCTTGACAGCTGGTGCATCGTGGCCCGACGTCTCCACTTTGGTCTCATCTGTCCAAAGGACATTGTTTTTGTGGTTTGTTCGGATGCAACTTTGCAAGCCTAAGCTGTGCTGTCGTGTTCTCTCTAGAGAAAAGAGGCTTTCTCCTGGTAACCCTTCCAAATAAGCCATACTCATTCAGTCTTCTTCTGCTTGTACCGTCATTAACTTTCACATTTAACCCCTTACCTGAGACCTGACTGGGTCTGAGATGTAACTCTTAGGTTTTTTTGCAATTTATATGATCATTGCTCAGTCTGACCTTGGGATGAATTTGCTGGGACTCGTGGGAAGACTGGCAGCTGTCTTGAATGTTTTCCACTTGTGAATAATCTTTCCTACTGTAGAATGATGGACTTTAAATTGTTTGGAAATGGCCTCATAGCCCTTCCCATGCTGCTGTGCAGCAACAATGACTTCTTTTAGATTATTGCTCTGTCTTTCCTTCTTGGCGTTGTGTTAGCACACACACGTGAATGCTCCAGACTTGCAAACTGCCAAAATGTCTGCTTTTATAGAAGTTCTCACACTTACTGATGATCAATTCATCAAGTGCATGTGATTAGCAGCACCTGTCTGCTACTTCCCCTCTTGATACCTGAGGGAGCAGTAAGGGTGTATTTGGTTTTTCACAAACTGCTTCTGAGTTTTGGTTGAATTTTTGTTGAATAATTACGTTATGACACACTGTAATCTGAGATTGTATTGATCTCATTTTAAGACTTGCTGAGGACCAGATAGTTTTTATTATGTTCTGATACTTTGTTATCATGACTGTATATTTAAGTTGGACATGTATATATATGAATGTAACCTTTGGGCAATTTAATTTGAGTTTATCATACATTTAATGCACAAAATTCTTAATAAAGTACTTTGTACCTAAATACTTTAGACTAATGTAAATAAGTTGTTATTCCCCAGTGAGATGTAGTGGTGTAGAAGTAGAAACTGGCCTAGACAATGAGATTCAAGCAAAGTGCAAGTACCTCATACTACTGTACTACTTTAGTCAATTATGTTGTTACATTTCACCACTGTTTTTATGATCAGAGCTGTGGTGCAGAACTCAGCCAACTGTAGAATAAGAGAGGGGGGGGGGCTCTTTGCATGTTTCTTTGCAAAAGAAATGCAAAGAAATTAATCTCGACAGTAAAGCAAATGCACAGCGGCTCTCTGCAGTCATCATGTGCAGCAGAGGTCAGGCTGGCTTTTTTCCACTGATTTTGATGAGGAAATTGTGTGGAAATCAATAGTGAGACTAGCTTACTGAACTACTGTCAGTCTGTACAGAAGCACACACTCAGGAGGGCTGTCTCCATGGAGACACAAACAGGGCATGAGACTACCCTCAGGTGAATTCTCTGTGTGGCTCCGCCAGCTGAATTGGTCCATTTAGGTTTCATTTTCTTTCTTGTCCACATCTTTCTCTTTCTCTTTTTCTTTCACTTTCTCTCCTACCGTTCAGCCGTGGACCCTGAGCCCGACTTCTCTGTCGTCTCCTTTCATTCACCCACTTTCTGCGCCTCTCCCACTGACAGGTAGCACGGCTAAAATTCAAGAAAAAAATATACGATGAAATTGGGTCTCCATACATAACAACTACCTCAGGCCATTCAGGTGATAGATGCTGATTTGCCCCTGCCAGGGTTGGAGAGATGTTTGTCAGCTGATCTCATAGTGCGGCCCATGCATGCTGTGTTCTTCTCTCTCCTCTTTCTGACAGAATTTCTTTTTGCCTTTTTTGTTCTTACCTCACTTTGACACGTTTTTTTTTTTCCCTGATTCCTCACTCACACATGCATAATGATTGTTTTTGCTCTTTATTAAACAGACCGTATATGGATATGTCTCTGTTTCCTCCATCACAAGGTACATTTAGTGCTTTGAGTTTGTTTCGAATTTAGCTCACCAACCCCACTGGATTTGTTTGAAGAAAATGAGAGATGTCTCCAAAATGTCTGATCAAAGCCTGGCTTAGTTGCCCAGGGGCTCCAACTCATGTTGATAAGATGTCCAAGTGCCAGTCATGGAGCTTATGAGTGCGTAGTATCTAAGCAGATTGTATATTTTTAAAGTGCTAGATATAAACGAGGAGGAGAGGAGAGCAGAGCCATCCAGTGAAGGACATGGATGTGTTTAAGGGCTCTGGCAACCGATGCTGGAGGCCTGGCAGCTGGGCAGAATTCTTTTATATCCTGCTATGACAGGCATTTTTATACATACACACGGGCATGCTCTCCTTCTCTCTAAGTCTTTCACTTTAATATGCTCACTCGCCACTTGTGCTATTATACACACTGATATCCCTTTTCATCGTAGTTGAGGCTATAATAGGGCTAGACTAGGTGGAAGAAAGAGGGTGTGTGTGTGTGCAGCAGCTTAAACTGCTGCACCCATGTGTCATCATCACCCTGAGAAGTCTGTGGTGAATGTGGAGGAGGATAACAGTTGTTTTGACCACCTGCATCCCAGTTATAGGGGAGATTTTCCTCGCTCAGTCTCGCTTTCTTTCCAGTTTCTTCTGCATTTTTCCCCCCAGTGCTGTACTGGCTGGCTAGTCACCACCTCTCTGCACAAATGTGCATGTTGATGTCAAGTTGTTGCGCCAAATAAATGCCGCAAACAAAAATGGGACAGTACGGATGCAGGAAGGTGGAGGTATATGGGATCTAACAATACACCGCCTGCACCATAAAGTCAAAAACATAGAAATTAAACCATGTAGTGAGAGGGAGTGAGAACTAAGACCCTTTGGCGTACAGATGTTTCTATGTAACTTACTGTATTCTTGATGATAATCATTTGACAGAGATGCCAGACTAAAGAAGACACATGAAATCATAAAAGTGCATAAACACAACATGAGAGGAGGCGAGATGAACACACCCACTGACTGTAGTTCACGTGTTGGCACTCGCACACATGTGAAGGAACATAGTTTATAGACCAGGCATGCTCATATTCCACTGGCCCTGGGCAGTTGCTATTGTATTGTGATGAATGGAGTGTCTCCTGTCCCCGTAGCCACGGGGCACTGCAGTAGTCCACTGGGAGCCTGTGGGTGCTTGGTGGCCTTTCTTCTAGGTTTCCTGTCTCCTGATTCAGCACCAGCTGTGCACATCAGCAGGAAAAAGAACATGCGAAGGGTAAAAATAATTCACTTGAGATTCATAGTATAACGTCCCTAAGGCAGTCAGATATACAATGGTCTTCCTTTTACCTGACAGCAAGCCGGGCAAAGAAGGAAGGATTGCTGTGCGCTATGGGAGAATGGTCACTATAGATGATGTCATGTAGGAGCAGTATACTATACTATACATAGAGCACCTGAAGAAAATGTGTCAAAATTGTGAAAATGCAGTTTGTATTGTATATGTTGTATATTTGTTGTATATGTATATGCTATTAAGACCCCTGTTTCGCTTTGGAGATGCCTGGGCCAGTTTATTGTAAATCATCTGGATATGATTTCTGCTTGTTTGAACCACCACAGAACTGCATCCATACGGAGACACTTAATCAAGAGCTGAACTTGGCAAATTTGTCTTGCGGTTTGAAGACAATCTCTGACAGTTGCCCTGCCTGACTCTATGCCCAGAAGCCATTCTGGCATTGAAGGAGACTGAGCTTTATGGCAACAATGGCAGGCGTGCCAGCGGAGCCAGGCAGTCATCATGGTAGCGACCAGGGTGGGCCATCAAAGAGAGCTGTGTGGCAGCACTGTGCGGTTGAAGCGCCTGCTCTCTCCATAATGGAACAGCTGTTTTGAGCGTGGTGAGCCAGGGCGCTGGAGCACAGAGTAAATAGAGGAGAAGAGCAAAGTAAACAGAGAAGGGATGGTGGGAGCTGCTTCTCTGCTACCGTGAAAGGGGGTAAACACCCAAGAGAACTAGATGGAGGGGTTGTCATCACAGGAATGCACAAACACCACTAAACAAGAAGGTGTGGAAAGAGAGGAGGGTGTATTGTGAAAAAAAGCAAACCGTAGTGCTCTATTAGGCCTCAGTTCCCGTGCAGTTTCTGACCTGTACATTTTCATTTTGATGGGAAGGATAAATCACAAGAGTTAAGACAAGAATCATACACTTACCAGCCGGATAATTAGGTACAGCTTGCTAGTTCCTGGTTGGACCCCGTATTTGCCTTCAGAACAATTCTTTGTAGCATAGATTCTACAAGGTGCTGGAAATATTCCTCAGAGACAATACTGACATAATGGACTCAGTACAGGAAACTCACTGTCATATTCAAGAAACAACTTTTAGATCATTTGAGTTTTGCAACGTCATCCTGCTAGAAGCAGCTATCAAAACATGGGTACGTTGTCATAAATAGATGGACATGGTCAGCAGCAATACTCAGGTAGCCTGTGACATTTAAACAATGCTCAGTTGGTACTCGGGGTGCCAAAATGTGCTAATAAAATATATCCCCACAGCTTTGCCTGAACCTTTAATGCATGGCAGGCAAGATCCATGCTTTCATTTTGTTTATGCCAAATTCTGACCCCACCACGTGAATGTCGCAGGAGAGATCAAATCAGACCAGGCGCCTTTTTTTCTGTCGTCCAGTTTTGCAAACTGTAGCCTCAGTTTCCTGTTCTTAGCTGACAGCGGTGGCGTCCAGTGTGCTCTTCTGCTGCTGGAGCCCATCTGCTTCAAGGTTTGATGCGCTGTACGTTCAGAGTTGCTCTTCTGCATACGTTGGTTGTAACATGTGGTTATGTGAGTTCCTGTTGCCTTCCTATCAGCTTGAAGTAATCTGGTCATTCTCCCCTGATATCTGACATCAACGAGGCATTTTCACCCAGAGAACTGCCGCTCACTGGATAGTTTCTCTTTTTTGGACTATTCTCTGTGAATACTATAGATGGTTGTGTGGGAAAATCCCTGCGGGTCAGCACTTTCTAAAATACTCAGACCAGCCCGTCTGGCACCAGCAATCACGCCACGTTCCAAGTCACTTAAATCACTTTTCTTCCACATTCTGATGCTCAGTTTGAACTTCAGCAGGTCGTCTTGACCGTGTCCACATGCCTAAATAAACCGAGTTGCTGCCATGCGATTGGGTGATTAGATATTTACATTAACAAGCAGTTGACTATGTGCACCCAATGAAGTGGCTACCTTGGAGATTGCGCCCAGCTTTCCATATTTGAACTCTAAACACTAACATGTTGGTTACAGTTTGACTTTTCCCTCAATTTGATTTGAGTTTGGATGCAACTCATCAATTAAGCTCATAGCTCATTAATCGCTTAAGGTGGTCAAAGGTCCTCCTTTGTTATTTATGAGATACAGAGCTTTTCCAGCTGTCCTGTATTTGCAAGTAGGATAGTACAAGAAGGCGCCTGGCCCCCTTTTTATGACAGGCTATAATTTTTCCTGCTATTGTTAGGTCAGCAGAGTACTGCGGACAGTGAGAGAACAACTGCGGCTGTTGGCACAGTATCGTTTCATAATGTGACAAAAGGGACACTCCATCCTTACATGATAGCTGATTCAAGTGTTGAGGTTGACTTAGGAGCGACAAATGAACTCTGCTGTAGTTCCAGAGACTGTGCCGAGGAGCTGCTGCGGGCTCAGCTGAATGCAGAACTGCTGTCATTTTTCTTTTTGTTTGTTTATTTTTTCATAGCTGGGTCATATGCAAAAAAAAATTGAGTCAGAAAAAGATCCGGTATATTAGATTCAGAGACCCGTTTAAAAACGGCAACTGCTGATGGCACACTGAGTAACCGCACTGCACTCACAGTTGTGAACGCATGACAGTGTTTCATACATATAGCTAAATAATTGCTCTTTTAACCCTTGACAGCCATTGTATATTCATAGGAATTCTCCATTCCTGAGCTTTCCTCCTTTTTTCATTCCCCTTGTTCACTCAGTTATGAACACACAAACATGTGCTGTATCACACAACAGAAGAAAAGAAAGGGAAGAGAGAAATGATTCCGAGATAAAAGACACAACCCAAATCATGAACGAAAAAGAGGGGGAGACCCTGGGAATGAGTCATGCAGTTATTTTGTCTCTACCATGTAAACATGTTGGTAATATTACAGCAGAGTTTGTACACAACATATTTAGTGAGGAGCAACAGTAATCCCATGTAATACTGTGAAAAGCTCTTTTAGCATAGCTGATACAGAATCTTTACAAGCCACTAATAATGAGCAACAGAGAAATGGATTAGGGGTGGCAAGGCTGGAACTGAGCCACAGCAGGCGACACACAACACAGTTAGTGAGTTTACTGCGTGTTGGCAGAAAGACAGGTGACAAAATAAAGGCAAAATCTGAACTCTTGGCCCCTCTAGGAGGGGCCACTAGAGACATTGGGTCTCCTCCGGGAGATCTAGTGCCATTTTGCGTGGCTGCATCACCTGGATTGAGTCCACTTGTCCCTTTTTAGAAGAAAGCAGATCAATACAAAGGTGTTCTGTGTGATCACCTTTATCCTGTGATGAACTATTTCTATCCTCATGGGAGGAGTTTCTTCAAGGATGACAAATTCCCCATCTGTAGGACAGAAGAAGTCACTGAATGGTTTGGTGGGTTGGGAAATTATGTGAATCATTTGCTTTGGCCTTCAGAGTCATCAGATCTCAACCTGGTCGAACACACATCGGACAGTCTGGACTGACACGTTACAGAGCTCTCTGCGCCGCGATCATCAAGAGGGAATGGTGTTCTTCCCTCCTGTAGTTATTAGGAGACTTTTAGAATCAATGCCAAGGTGCTTTGAAGGTGTTGCAGTAGCACATAGTGACCTAGTCCCTTATTTGGACACTTTATACTGTTTTTTTCCCCCCTTCAGTTTGTCACTCATCTATATATGCCAGTGCATTCGTCTAGCATATCCCTGTGAAGATGTATAGGTATTTGCAGTGTTCAGATCACCTCTGATGTTTTAACTTTATCTGTTATCATATTAACATTTTCAGCTTATGTGTTTCAGTCGGACTCAAACACAGATTCTCCTACTGCACCAAATTATGGGGTTCGTTTACAATCGGATACTGAGACTCAGACTAGCCTTTCATTTTATTAAGCATTTACATTTTTATACATCCAGCCCCCTGCAACATATTTTTCTTGTATGCATGAGTCATTAAATATCAAAGATGTTTTATGCTTCTCGCGCTGAGGCTGCACTTTTGCTTCTCACCATTGAGGAATGGGATTTATGTTAATTCTCCGCCCAGTATGGTTGAGGTTTTTCTGCCGGGGCTGTAACCGCTCTGTCACTGATTTGCTCAGAAGGAATAATCAGAGATTGTTTAAAGCAAAACAAAACAAAAGGAGTAAGTTCTCGAGCGATCTGTTTGCCCTGCTGTCTTCTTCCAGCACCTCGTTAAGACCCAAGACCTCACCTCGACCCTTCCCCCCGCATACGCACACAAAACCGGGCTGTCTGTCCCCTGTTCAACCCCGTCACAGTCAGAGGCCAGACAGGGTCAAGCAGAGGGCGAGACATTTATGAGGTGTAGATATTTGTGCAGGAAAGCATTCCTCCTGTTGACATTGAGCAACACAGTCTGGATGCTGACCAAGCTGAACCAGACAGGCACTGAAATGTAAGGCAGGCCGACCAGTCTGAGTGAGAGGTAACAGATCTCGCACTGGACGCAGTCGGGGCTGCAGCAGAAGCGCTGAGGCAATCTTGGAGGAATGTGGTCCAATGCACCAAAGTGTTTTAGTGATATTTATCTCCCTCATAGATACAACATGTTTAGCTGGCTTAATTCAGAGAGTATAATTTGTCAAAAGTATTTTAATTAAAGCCCAAAATTATCCTATTAGATCCCTAATGAGTCTTGTGTGTACTGAGGAGTAATGAAGCAAAACTATCTCAAAACATAATAATGACCTTAACGCTCCCGCACACCCACTCTTAACCCTCAGCTTGAGTGGTGAAGAGAGCCCCTCTCAGCCCCCCAATGCTGCTGATGCAGGAAAGGCTACGGCTTGGACACGGGGCAGTGGCCATAGTCAACACAAAAGGTTGTGGTGGTAAATAGAACTGTTTGTGTTCAGTGGGCCGCTGTTGGAGATGACTGATGTACCCATTAGCCCCTGCCTGGGCATTAGGGGGCGGGGCGCTGGCGCTCAGGCTCCACGCAGGACAAAAAAGACCCCTGGGCCTGGAGAGAAAGGTCACTGACCCATATTGTGTCTCCTTCAGGCCTCGTCAGTGGTTATTTCCCCGTTTCAGGTTACAGAAATTGGCTTTGTCAAACCCAATAAGCATGTATGCAAATGGACAGATGCTGTAGGTTATGGATGGTGTGGGTGGACAAAGGAATGTACCTGCTGCTTCAGGCGCTGAATGAACATGGGTCTATATTGCTGCTGGCATTTCATGCTCTATTTAAAATTCATGATACTAGACTGTGTTTTTAGAACAAAATCTGAGGAGGGACAAAAAAAGGTGTTTTAAACTTATTTTATATGATGTAGCATGCTTTGTGTTCCACTAGAGAGCACCCTTCTTTACTGCTATCCTTCGTTTGATATACCCTATATGGGAAATGTTTTCAGAAATCTGTTTATTTTCATTAAAAACAGGGAAATAGGAATAAAATCTTACATTTGTTATTGCTTTCTATGTGTATCATCTATAGAACTAGATCCTATACCACAGAATTATATCTAAAGATTGCAGCACTTATACAGAATTTACACACACACACATTTTGATATCATTAGCACTCTGGATACTAATGAACTTTCTGGGGGGGAGGGTGGACATTTTTGGGGGGTGATCATATGTCCCTCTACCACCCCCACCACCCCCACACTGTCAAAGAACCGATTCATTTTAAAAAGAAAATAGACAAATATACTCTATCTTAAATCACAGAAATTCAAATTCACATCTATCTCTGAATCAGTCAACATCATATTTACAGAGCTTGGCAGCTAAACCCACTAGGCTTTATTTGATGCTGTGACAGATCTGTCTCTATTTACTAAGGAACACAAAGCTCACATAAACTTAGTTCAGCCAGAGACACTTACATCAAAGGATTTATCGGAACAAATAAAAGAATTTGGCAGAAAAGGGGGCTTTGTGCTTGATGGTGCTTTGCAAATGAATCTGAGTAGCCTCAGTATTCTAAGGGGAGCACGTTAAACCTCCCTCAGGGGTACAAAGAACAGAGCCAAGCACAGACATGTAAATGGTGTATGTGATATACATAACACGCAACATGACAAGAGGTTCCTCCACCATCTAGAAGTGGTGGCGGCTGGGGAATTTTTAGTTAGACGGTACATAAGTACAAATAAGTCATGTGAGTTAAGCAAAAACTAAACAGGGTAACCAGCAGCAGAAAGGGCAGCGCAAGCATGAGCTTGTGTTAAAGATTACACACTTTGTGAATCTGTTTGGGTGATTTTTTTTTTTTTAATTCAAATGATACAGAGTGCACAGGGCTTTGCCTGCACTAGTTACTTCATTTGCCTTAAAACAAATGTGCCTTCCTATTCCTTCTCATGAAATGTACCTTAGATATTTGGGGAAAGCTGTACATCTGCACTTAAAATATTCTTTGGTTTCAGTATTGTGCCCATTTGATACATTTGTAAGATAATGTAATGTTTGATGTAAGACAAATTAATTAATCTGTCTTATCTGGGACAGACCTGCAGCGCTTAACGAGCTTATTAGACCTCGATCCATTATAAGGTTTCTGCCACAACTGCCCTAAATGAACAGTATTGCTAATTACCAAAATTACTTTTTACGTTTCTGTAATGGTTAATACACCAGCATGCCAAATCTGTAATCAAAATTCTATTTTAATGCTAAAATATAATTACTGTTATTCATGAATTTTGAATTATTTGATTAAGATGCCAAATTCCAGTTATTTACTTGCATTCCTGAACAGGAAAAAAAAAATAGTTTTAGTGGTTGAATGTTATGCTTGATTAATTTCTTCTCAGAGAAGTCCACTGTGCCGGCTCGAATTTTGGCCTAAAAATGTGAATTCAGTTTGCCTAATAAAAAGCAATATAATTTTTTTAGTTTTAAACAAAAATTTGACAGATTTCTAAAATATTTTTGGTTTTTTTATGACAGGTGGTGTAATAAGTAGCTTTCAAATCCTGATCCCGTCACGTTACTAGTGTGCACACACTAAAAGTGAAGTTTTACCTCTCTTTTTTTTTTTCTCCCCAATTTCTGTTTAAAGAATAGAAAATAATTATATTTCCTCTTGGCAAAATCAAGTCAAAACTAATATCTATTAAAAAGTACTGGATTAAACGTACACTGTATGGAGAAAAGTAGTGGGCGACCCACACAGTACACCTAAAGGAGCTGCTCGGCCAGGGAAACTTCATACCATGAAGTTCTGGGTGCAGTTTTTGTGCTGATGTTAATGCCAGATGAGGTTTGGAACTTTGTACGTTTCTGTGCTTCTTAAATGGTTCCACTTTGCAAGAATACCACTTAGAATTGATTGCAAAATATCTTGGAGGGAATAAATTTCACAAACTCACTTGTTGCAACAGTAGCATCCTGTTTTGAACCCATTCTTTCACAAATGTTTGATTTTTGCTTGATTTAAAAAAACACCTGAATTCAAAGATTAAGAGGTGTGGCCCCGTACTTTTGTCCATATAGTGTGTGGTGACAGGAAATGGCAGGTGCAGCAAAAATGGCAGGCACATTAAAATGAATGGGACAAAGCCAAAATAACAGAATTAATTCACAGAGGTTGTTGGATGAGAAGAATCCAGTGTTGCTTTATTTTTTCTTTCTTTTTTTTTTTTCTTTTTTTCACTAGATGGCCTCTATAAGACCAGTTTTATTTAAGAAATGCAAATGCGACATCACACCAAGAAAAACAATGTCACATTCTCATAAAGCGCTCTTGGCATGAACAGCAACATTGACAATAAATAAAATGTTGGCAAACAAAATAAAACTTTGTGAGCAAAAAATACTCAGGATTGCATATCAAACAAGACAAAAATAGAGGAAATGTACTTGGCACAAATTAAATAAACTTAAGTAATTTCCAGATCGAGTAAACCTGCTCTATGTCCATTGCTTTGTGAATCTGATTGTCCTTCACAGTTAGCATCGAGTATGTATGTGTGCTGTACAAAATAGACACAGATGGCTAATGAAACTAAAAATGGACTTATTTCAACAAATTGTCAGTACTCATCTTCTTTGCTTAGCAGTACCTTGACCTTCATAGTGCCACCTCCAGGTGGCATTTTAGTACATATTTATGTACTAACCAAAACTGCAGGTACATGTGCAAGGAACCATTGTCACAATGCAAAGCCAGTAAATTTGCACATAGTGGAGGACAATTATTCTATAAGTTACCAGTGATTTCTGTGTTCAGTACAGGTGCTTAAAATTTTAAATAAAAGAAATTAAGATATTAAAGACACTTTGGTATTTTGTAGGCCATATTATGCTAAACTATGCACTGATGGGTGCATTGCACATTTAACACATTTTCATTAAAAGATCCAGTATTGTTTTACATTTATTTGTGTGGACACGATTATATTGTCAGGACACTCATCACACACAAATATTGTGCCATAACGGTACACTCATATTACTGATCTTAAATCGCTTTCGACCCGTGGCTGCAGTCCAGTCGGATCTGCCTTGTGATGATGACCATCTGAGAGGTAAATAAATAAAAAGGTGTTTCAAAAAAAAAAAAAAATAGCCAAACAAAAATGTGAAGTAACAGACAATTACACAAAAAGCCACTTGACCTATTTTTTTTTTTTTTTTAAACAGAATGACGCCTTTCTCTTAGAAAGTGAGTCTTGTCCTGTTGTAGACTAAATCCTTCTTTGTCTGTGCTCTGTCTGTTTCAGTCTCTCTCAGCAGGGTATATGCAGTGCAACACTAACATCTTCAATCTCGACTTCCCGAAGCAAAAAACAAACCAACCAACCAAAAAAAAAAAAAAAAAAAACCCAAACAAACAACCAACAACAACAAAAAAAACAAAAACACAATGTAATGTATTCTACACCCATATAAAAATAAATCAATTGCAAACATGGAAAGGTACATTTCATATATACATAATAAACTCCTATATAAAATAGCTTTTATGTACATATAGACAACAGACGACAATACAATAATTGAACTGTACAATGTACACCTGAACAGTTAAGACAGGTGAGAGGTACTGAAGTGTATGGCTTCATTAGGAACAATTCAAAATATTTACAGACATCAACTTTACATCCTTTTACATGTTTTCAACTTCCCTGGAATGAAGAGGCTTAGGGCGAGCCCCATGTCTCACTTTTGTTTCCATTCACTCAGGTAAGGCTACCTTTAAAGAATTGGTCCACAATGACTCTAAAGTTACTTTGTACAGTCAACTGCAATCTCAGCTCTCCTTCTGACAGGAGCTGGAAGCGTGAGTTTTTAAAAGCAGCTGTGAAGCTGTCAAAGGATCTTTTTAAAAGAAATTAGTTAGATGGTTGAAACGCCACTTACTGAATTTTGTTATGTCCAGAAAGTCACAGACTTTCTGCTATTCTGAATGACTGGATCAACCAGCTATGCTCATGCCCTCACTTCTCAAATGTTAGACACCAACAGACTCCAGTGTGTAATATCAATCAGTCCTGCTTTGGTGCTGGCATCTTCTCCATGGGTGCTTGAGGCAAACCCAAGTAGCATTTGCCATTCTGCAAGACTGAATGGTCGCATAGGTGAAGTCATGACCTTATATTCTTCCTCTTAAGAAACTCTTCAGTAATGTGTCCCCACGGAGGATCAGCATATGATGGAAACACCTTCAGCAGTGACCAACTGACCAGTGGTTGGGTCGTACGTCCCAGCCAGGTAGTACAAATCTGGGGAGGTACTGTTCGGCTTCTGATTGCGAGTCAGACACTCATACTCCTCCCTGCTCACCACCTGGCACTTGTGAGAGATTGTCTGGACATCATTCTCATCCTCATGACACGACTGATAAAGGGCATGCTGGAAAGGAATAAGAGAGGGTTAGTTCCAGAAAACGCATAAAGCAACAAAGAGCGAGTAATATCATTTGAAAAGTTACAAATGTAGCTACAAATACAGTGCTGTGAAAAAAAAAAATCCCCCTCCTTCCTGAATTCTTATTTTTACAAATTTCTGACATTGAAATGCATCAGATCAAACCAATTTTATTAGACAAAGATAACCTGAGCAAATACAAAATGCTTTTTTTTTTTCTTTTTTTTTTAAATGATAATTTCTTTTTTCAGGGAAAAAAGCTATCCAATAGGTCACAAAAGAACACAGAAAAACATCCAAAGAACTGCGGGCTTCACTTGCTTCAGTTAAGGTCAGTATTCAACAATAAGAAAGAGACTGGGCAACAATGGCATCCATGGGAGAGTTCCAAGGTGAAAACCACTGCTAACCAATAAGAACACAAAGGATCGTCTCACATTTGCCAAAAACATCTCGATAATCCTCAAGACTTTTGGGAAAATATTCTGTGGACTGATGAGACAAAAGATGAACCTTTTGGATGGTTTGCATTCCGTTACTTAAGATTCCCATAATTGATGAAACCATGAGTTCTGCTCTCGACCAAAAAATCCTGAAGGACAATCTCTGGCAAGCAGTTTATGCCCTGAAGCTCAAGCTTACTTGAGTTATGCAGTAGGACAATGATCTGAAACACACGAGCAATTCCACCTTCTTAAAAAAAAAACTAAATGAATTTAAAGTTTTGGAGTAGCCTAGTCAAAGAGCCAAAGTCCAGACTTAAATCCAATTGAGATGCTTTGGCCTTAATCAGGCCATTCATACTCGAAAACCAAGCGATTACCATTTCATGTAGGGCAGGTAGGTTTGGATAGCTTTATTCACTTGAGTGAAATCATCATTTAAAACCTGCATTTTATATTTACTTGGGTTATCTTTGTCCAATATTAACATTTGTTTGATGATTGGAAACACACATGAGAGAAATATACAAAAAAGCTCAAATTAGGAAGGGGGCCTTGTATACCCAGTATCATCACAACTTACCTTTCCATCTCGATGCCTTTTGCCTAGCTTTGTCTCCTCAGGGTGGTAGAACCATTTGACTTTGACTACCATTCTAGAAGTCCACGATTCCCAGAAGTTCTCAATTTGACCCACATACGGGAGGTTCGGGCGTCCAGCTGAGAGGAACACAGCACAATCTCCCACTTTCACAGTTTCTCTGCCTCGCACAATGGCCTTATAGAAAAGCTTCCTGGCTTTGCCCTTAAGTCCTCGCCTCTGTGAAAAACCAGACACTTTGACCAACCCCTTTTGATATTAACGATTGTTGACCTCAAGTGACAAGTGCTGTAAACTAATTGAGCTAATATTGCGAGAGAAAAGCTAAACTAACTGTCAGACTATTCTCACCTGTGTAGGGTTTCCTGACCACCTCCACATTTGTCTTCCTGCAAGGAATGCAGACATCTTGGGCCTTGGAATAAATGTTGTCTCATCTGGAAGCATCCTAGGTTTCTTCACAAAATCCTTAGTTGATTTAGAGATGGAGCCTGCACATTCTTTCCTCTTCAAGGACTTGCTGTTGGAGACCTGGTTAGAGGGGGCACCTTTGGCATTGGAAACAGCCATAGCTTTGGCCACAAAGGCGTGCTGGCGAGGCCTTGAAGATGTCGAGGGTTCTGATGGTTGTAGGAGCCCCCGGTGGGAGGACAGACAACTCTGCAGCATCAGAGTTGAACTATCCTCATCCTCTGAGCTGTAGGAGGAATCATTTTCAGAGGAACACAAGCTGGAACTTGAAAGAGAGCCTGAAGAGGAGGAGCTTGAAGAACCAGAGGAAGAGGAGGAGACAGAAAGACGAGAAAGGAAGCGGCCAGCTGTCCTTAGTCCTCCTGAGGCTGCAGCCAGTGCAGCCCTCCTCCTCTCTTCCTCTTCTTCTTCCTCTTCATCATCCAGATCAGAGTAGGAGCTGTGACACTCTCTGTGAGAGCTGAAGCCTAAGTCACCATATTCCCCCAAACGCAGAGAAGGGGAGGGCTTTCTTTGAGGTGTGGTCCCTTTCAAGAGAAGTTCTACCCTGGAGGCTCCCTTTTTGTTGTCTTTAACCAGCAGGACTGGATGAGAATATGCTTCTGTCCTGGGCAGGCCACTCACACTGGAAGATCCCCCTCGCAACAGCAGAGCCTTGCTGTTCTTTGTCTTGGGGGACGTCACTCCTTCATGATCTAACTTAATGAGGAACTCTTGTCCAGACTTTTTGCTCCTTGGCATAACCAGGTCATCTTGCTTGCGCTTTTCACCATACAGCCCACTTCTGGAACCCAAAGATAAACCTGAACCTGGACCTGGACCCGTAGACTGGGTACAGAATGAGGAGTAACCATTTGCAATGCTTCTAAAGGAATCCACCTCAAAGGAGCTGCTGCTGAAAAGGCCTTTGGTTGGGATGGAAGCCTGTGGCTGGGTGCGAGTCAAAGAGAACAGGTCATCATCCTTTCCTTTCAAGGTCCTCTTGGGTGCCCCGTTGAACTGAAATAGATTATCTGATGTTCTCTTTCTGGTGTTAGCCAATGAGCTCCAACCCAAGAAAGGTGAAGGATTTTTATTCGCATTCTCAATTTGCTGTTGCTTTTGTTTTTTCCCCGAGCCCTTTGGTCTCCCTAGAATGAAAGAAACATGTCATATGTTTTAACAACACATCACAAAGGACACAACATGGGTGTCATATTTGTACATATTGTACATTAGATATACCTTTCATATAGAAGAAATACCTTTCAATAAAATGTCTAAAATGACACCAAAAATAACTAAATACAAACACAAGAATACATTGTTGAAATGATCGCAGTTCTAAGCATGAACCAAACGTTAATAATACATTTCACAAAGTATTTTTTTCAAGGTTGCTGTATTGCATTGCATTGCATTGCATTGCAGACTGTGTATTGAATTCTTGTCAAGAACTCTTAAAAATCTAGTTTAAATCAAGAGTGTTTTGCCATGAGAAAATAAGACACATCTTTATCTTTAACATTAGAACCGCCAAAAGGGTAATTTTGACTCCTTTGGCATTTTAAAACCATGCAACTCTTAAAATAAAACCCTATTATCTCTCATTTCGTGACTTTCCCTAAATGGACTTAATCATCGCATAGTGAATTCTGGGTGTGTGTGGGTGTGTGGGGGGGCTTTTATACCTAGAACCATCATTCTGACCTCTATAGAAATCAGTGTGAGCTCAACAATCACAGCACGCTTGGTTTTTAGCATGCATTGTTTGCAGACATTTTGATATGAAGGCTGCTGTATCATGGCCTACAGCTAGCTAGAGGAAACTGATAAATATATGCGACTCAGCCCGGAAAAAAATCAGAGCAAAGATGCACACCAAGAATCCCGGCTGTGCGCTTTTAACGTAACATTTGAGGTGACCACAATTTCAGGGGTTGACTCTCACCTGGTCTTCTCTTAATAACAGTCAAACTTTGCGCGGTGGTTGTAGTGTTGATAGTGCTCAGTCTGTCTGAAGGTCTCTCACTGATGGGGGCCTGCTCCAGACTGGAAGTTCTCTTCCCTGTTGAGCCACTGGAAACCAGCAGAGCAGGAGATGACTCCCCACCTAAAGGCCAAAAAGCAGAAAATTATGAGCATTTAGTTAAAAGTTAACATACCACACACCTTAACATGAAAGGTCAAATTCCATGTTACTCAGAGAGCAGGAACCCACAGTGAATTTGGTATCCTGGGGGCAGGAGGCGGATGTTGGGGAGTGAAATCTTGCCTCGATCTCCATCATCAAACTCAACCATCACTCCGCCTTGCTTTCCCTCATCAGATGAACCACCTGCAAGGGGCAAAAATTCACTTTGTCAGCTGTAATAAAAAGGGACTGTATACAGTTTAGTATGTAACTGATGTCTCACCTCTGCGGACATAGCCCGGGTATAAGCAGCGGGAGCGTTCACTCCAGTAAGCGCACACTCTGGTTCCTTCAGTGAGCACAGCCTCCGACTCTGGACGTATATCCAGGACCTGGAGTCAGACCAAAACATAATTAAGATTCATTACAGGTTCCACACAATGCACACACAGACATGCTTGCATACACACACTAACACACACATACAAACAGTGTGAGAGCAATGGAGCATTGTGCTTGGGCAGCCACTGTGCCACGTTTCCAAGCGGCACTTATCTCATGCCAATGTGCCAGTCAGGGCTGAAAAGAACGGAAGCCATGATGCAGTAAATCCTGACTTGCTGAGTAATACTAAAGAGGGCCTGAATAGAGGGCTTGTGATTGCAGGTTGCCAGATCCTCCCTCCAACAATGCAGGCAGCCCCAGCATCCGCCACTCACTGGGGGCTCTTTCAGGTTGCTTTCATTTACTGTTGCCATGGCAAGGGACCCTTTGACTGATGAGGTGTGGATGTGAGTGTGCGCGTGTGTGTGCATGGGTGTGTGTGTGTGTGTGTGTGTGTGTCTGTCAGGGGTTTTGGGGGGGTATCAGGGTATTGCTGTCAGAGTCAAATGAATGGCTTTTGGACTAATCTAAAGACACCAAAGTGGAAGTATGGCATAATTAGAACCAGCTGCTATGTGATGAGTGTTTAGATAAGAGCAGTGTTGCCAGAACTACTTGGTATAAAACTGCCAGGAAAGTTAGAAAATGGCACTATGAGGAGGCTGGAAAAGAAAAGAAAGGGGGGGGGGGGGGCTACACTGATCGTATTAGCAAGCTTACACTGATGAGAGGAGGAGGTAAGTGGTGAGGTAGAAAGTAGGCTAAAGTGGACTAATGGACATGTTTGGGGCAGGATCTGTTTGAGGAGAACTGAACGGGGAGATATAAACAACATGGTGTTCTTTACGAGAGTTTCTCCAATTATACCAGAACAACAAAGCATAGAACCTTTCACTATACAAAAATACTTTAAAAGAAAGAATTTTAATATTGTCTTTGAAAAAGTATGAACCTGTGTTGTTTAAATTTGAGTGAAAGGAACAGCAGTCTTGGCTAGCTGCACCTCTTATTTGGTTGGCATAGAAATAAAGTTAATCTGCTCACAAATAGGTTTGTGGATTTATTAGCTCGCCTGCTTTGAAGAAAAAAAGTTAAGACATTGCGATAACCTTGGCGTCAGCTGCGTCTGTTCCACAAAAACTTTAACGTTGGCTGTAACTCGAGAATGATGTGACCTAGCGTGTTAAAATTCACACCGCAGATGCACATACTAAAATCTTGGATGAGTTCAAATCTCAGCAACCTTTACCTAAGGGTAGGGGTCAGAGGTCAAGCTTTTTGAAAATCTTGTGAAGGCGGTAACTCCAGAACTGTGTGACCTAGAATGATCTAATTCACACCATAGATGCAGCTTCCAAAAATCTCAAACGAGTTCAAACCTTGGCAACCTTGACCTAAGGGCAGAGGTCAAGTTTTCGGAAAATCTTGTGAACACGATAACTCGAACGATCTCACCTACGATGTTCAAATTCACACCATGGATCCATTCTGTTCAAGCTAGACCCATCGAACTTCACACACTTTGTTCACTGACTTTACTATAACGGCACTTTGACACCCCCCCACCCCCCCAAACTCCATTATGAATCCAAAACAGGCAAGCGTTGGCACCCACTCAGCAGTGCTCTTGTTTTTATTTATTTATTTATTCTAAAGTAACTAGGTCATGATTTCTGGAATAAGACATTGCTGCTGTGTTTTCCTTTTTTCTCTTTTTTTTTTGTTAATTCATTTATTCATTGATTTTTTTTTTATTTTTTTTTTTTTGGTTGTGGTGTGATCTAGTTCCATTATATCAAGGAGAAGGTAGACATCTTTACAACAAGTAACGGCAAAACTGGCCATCTCACACCTACACAATCTAAATAGCCAGTTAGGTATTTCGGGGTGAACTGTCTCTTTAAGCTTGAGTTTCCAGAGTGGATTTATTTATATATTTATTTATATAGCACATTTCAAACCAAAGCGCTTTTGATTAAATAAATAAATAATAAAAATAAGGGGTTCCTAAAAAAAACAAAAAACATAAAATACACAAAATACAACACACAAATTCTCTGTCACTGTGTGTTTGTTTCTTTGTCCTCCAACTCCTCCTACACAATCAGAGTTAAAGCAGCCCAACTTGGCACACAAGTACATCTTAGGCCGCTGAAGACTCTTATCTATCCCAGATATTATGATGCCATCACGTTGCCTAGCAACCACCTAGCAGCAGGTGCAAATGACATATAAGACCCTATGAAGGCATCTTATTTTAATTTCACGACAGTAACATCTCATTTCTATACACAAAAGCTGAATTGCACATAAGATACAGTAACGTCATAATGTTACTAACCAATGGGCTAAAATGATTGTGGGCTGAAAGACAGCAAAAGAGAATGAACCAGTTAAATCGTGCCAGTTAAACTCTGCTCTGCTTTTCAGGGCACCTCATCTTTGGTATATCTATTTTGTGCAAACATAATGTCCTGTGCCCTGTTTGGCAGTAATGAAAACAGTTGTAGAAGATGTGGGCATGGCAGCTCTGCTTTGGGTGACCCAGTTGTTATTAGTGCATAGAGAGCAGCATGAACAAATTTGCCTCACTGCAGTAAGCAGTATGATGCTATTGTGAAAACAAAGCTGGTAAAGAACCACCCAAGGTATAGGAAACTAAATAGCAATATTATAATAGCTCTATAACTCAACTTCTGCATCACAACAGGCTTTCATACATATACAGTGTCATTAATTTGAGCCTTTAAACAGCTCTTATTTTGGCAGCAAAGGGGATATAATGTACGCATCATGTCCCATTTAATCTCCAAATCGTGAATGCTTCCTGGTTTTGGTGGGATTATCCAACCCACACAAAGAGCTTAGTTTAACAGACATTCACAGATACTCACACACATAAACCTAAAGATCCTGCCCATCTGTTCATATTCACTTAAGTTTAGATAGTCTGAATGACCCTGAGAGAAAACATGAAGTTGAAAGACAGAAAGTGAAACGACTAAAAGAGCCAAAGAAAGGCTGGGAGGCAAAGGAAAATGGTACAAAGAGAGAATGCATTGTTGTGGCCAAAGATGAGACGTGGCTCTCTTTAACAAAGAGTGCAACAAGGTGAACTTACAGCTTCCTGTAGCAGTTGCTCCAATGAATAGATTCTCGGGCGGTTTCCTCTTTCACCATCAACAACAACACTAAAGCTAAAGAAAAGCATAGCAGGGAGAAAAAAGATGAAGCTATTTTCAGATGCTTGTATTATGCTTGCCTGGCTCCCATGTCATATGTTACTCCCACTCTGCTGTTGTTATAGCATCTCTTTGCTGCCTGCACCAGAGGAGTAGTATTGATACTCAAAGCTTGGTATGGAATAATGCTGAGTTTGTTATGTAAGAAAGAAGAGACATGATGGGAGATAAAAATTAAAGATGGTAACTTGTGTTCCTGTCATGCAAAATCCCTCGTTCTACTACCAGCTGACAGCTATAAACCTTGTTTGCAAGATATATTTATATATTTGGCCTACTCGATTTTCCACCCCCTTTAGCCGAACCTCAGCTTCTGCACAGAAATACCACTTAACACAAGGTTTACTTTATTTTACCACTGACCAAAATGTCAGGCAAAGGTGTGAGGATGTAATTTGAAAGACTAAACATGTATTTCACATTTATAAACATCCTTGGGTTAGATTAAGGCCAACATGCAAAAAAAACCCAAACAAAAACAGTGACTGTTCACTTACATGTCTGGGAGCTCCAGAGTGTGGACCCTGGCAGCGTATAAAAGCTCATCCTCCTTGGAAATCAGCACCTTCAGGCCATCCGTTAACAGTTCTTTGGTCAGGACACAGTTAGGAACTGCATTAAAAAAAAAGAGAAAACGATGTATCTTAGTCAATTTTTTTTTTACCTTCAGTAAATCAAACTGCTGCTTAAAACACTATTATAAAAATATTATCTCAGACCTTCAAGGTGTTTGTGTGAATGGCCGCTGTGCTCCTCTTCTTCTGAGAAGCTGCTGCCATCCATCTGAAAGCCCTCATCAGCGGCAAAGCTCTCCAACAGACGACTCACTGCTCGTCCCTTTGGCTGCACAGAATATATCAGAAGGGATCAAAGGAAGCATAAATGACTGCGAAGGCGGATAAATAATAAATGTGGAAATAGAAAGTGTGATAAGACATTGTTTAGCATGCTTCTCAAACTAGCAGTTAATCACAGGGGACTTCACAAAACCTGTACCATTACCTATCTGTAGTCTAGTTTTTCCCACTCTCTCACAGCACAGAAGTGTGAGCCCCCCCTACATCATCTTCTCCACAGAGATTACTCAGCAGGAGGCTGAGCTATGTAAAACTGAATACTTATAATAGTTCTACATAAACTGGCCTCATAGTGACAAATGTTGGAAAGCAAGAAATCACCAGAATTGTTAGCAAAATGTATGAAAGCTTCCATTTGGATTCTGTTTGCATGTAGCTCTCAAACCAGGACTTGGATTTAACCATTACTAGTACCTGTTGGTCTTTGCTCCTTTGTCCCCTGCTTCCCTCCTCGCTCTGCAGAGACGAGGCCCCAATTGGCCAGCAGCTTCTCCTCTGTTAAAGTGAACACGAGAATGGTAAGATGAATGGCAAATTATTGCCACAAGAAGGGCAGAAGAAGATGTAGTGGAAGCTAAGTTCGGACACAAATGATCACAAAATTGTGACTGGAGACTGTTAATTATAAATTTGAAGAAACGTACTGGACTTCAGTTTTGTTGTGTCATATTTTAAGTATAGGTGGTTCCATAAATCGGTTCACTGGAATTCCTATTTGAAATTCTTACCTTATTGATCGCTCCTCTCAACATGGTGCTCTTGCGGGTTGCCCGCTTTAGCCTCTCACTGGTGGTGGGGAAGGTAGCTAGTCCCATGCTCCTCCTGTAGCGGCTGCCTCTGGTCCCGAGACTGCCCCACCGAGGTTCCTTAGACCTGGGCCCACACGTCTTTCTAGCTACTTCCGGCTGTCGATCGTGGTGGTCTTGGCGATTTTTAACTGCTGTAACCATGCCCAACCTACAGTTGGGCTTCTTCCTGACTTTGACGTCCCCCTCTGCACCAGACAGACTGTGTGATCCTGCATGGTTCAATTACAGAAACAGATTTAGACTAAGCTAGAAAGAGGAAAAAATGAGGACACATGTAAAACAGATGCTTGTTTGCTTATCAATTATTTTCAAAGGACAGTCTTTGTAATTATTGTATGTTCTTTACCTTACAATATAAAGCGCCTTGAGGCAACTCTCTTACCATAAAGCTCCTGTCTCTGTTTTTTGTTCCTGGCTTTCTGGTTGGCCTCCAGTTTTACAACAGATGATGGACTAGGACCAATCATGGAGGAGCTCAATGTGATATCTCTAGAGGGTTGGACTCTGTAATCTTGAACTTCATCAGTATCACAACTGCCTTCCTCCTCTTCATCTTCTAGCAGAAGGAAACAATACAGCATATACTCAGCAGGGGCTTTTTTTCTTTTTTTTTTTTAACTCGCATAGCTTATCAAATCCATCTCCCCAAGTCATTACCAACCAGTAAAGTTCTTTAACTCACTCCCAATCAATCCACAGGCACTTCATTAGCATTAAAGTAAATAGTTTAACGGTTCATAGGAAAGATATATGAACTGCTTTGCCTCAGTGGTATTTCCTGGTGTGAACCCACATGTTAGTGCGAGCCTGTATGGTAGAGAGGGAGAGTATGAGGGAGTTTTTGTGTTTGGTGCTGCGTTTTTTTTTTTTTTTTTTTTTTTTTGAGTGGCTCTTTGACCCAGTCTGCTGGTCTCCAGGGGTGTGAAAATCTCTCACAGCCAGGTGTCCACAGCTGTGTCTCTGTGTCCAGCCCAGACCAGCCAACAGAACTGATCGCTGAGGTGCTGAATGTCGATGTACACCTCAGCCAAGACGTTCATCACGATCTTTCTTCACTCACCTCTGATTGGTTTTAAAGGTATTTAGAAATTAGCCAAAGGCAGTATAGCTTTAAAGGAGCTTTGAACGTATTTTAGATCACGCATGGTTCAGTGCATTCGCTGCACTCTTGTCAAATATGCATGTCGAGGTTTATATTTTATTTTATTATTTATGTTATACGTATGTATTTATTTGCAGAATTTTAAGTCCTTTCACATTTTCATAGCTACCCAGTTAGATATCTTATTTAACTTTGCAAAAGTGAGAACCTGTGTGAATACCCATCAGTGTGTCTCCAGGTTCAGTATCCACCGCCTCACCTTGATCAGAGGAGTCACTCTCTGCAGGTGAGCTCTCTTCCTCCTCCATTGCGTCGTGTCTTTGGCCACGGTGAACCTTTGTCCTGGGCTGGCTCAGAGTGGTCAACCCCTTTTTCCGTCCACAGCGCACCAGTCCAGTCCAGCTCTCTTGGTGGACACTGTCCCCACTGGCTGCTAAGAAAGTTTTACAAAATAAATCACTGGTTAACTCTACGGTTAATTGTTGATACGATTTAAAATCGGGGAGTGGAGACCCTTTCATTGTAATGATTACCACTATCTACCTGTATCGCTTTGTCCCCCAGAATCTCGCCTGCAGTCTGCTTTGCTTGTGCCCTGACTTCTGTGTCCATGCTTCAGGTTGGAGTTGCAGAGGGAAATTTCTTTGTCCCTCGAGCCTGTCCCTGAGAGATTCTTTTTAACCTGGGCCTTTTGTTTGAGCTGAGCCACATCTCCAGACAGCTTGGAGTTGAGCACGCTGTGAAGACTGCTTTTTCTGCAGCCCTGTGCTTTCACCTGCTGCAACAGAGAGAGATGACAGAGCTGGTGAAAGCTAGTTACACTCCTGGTTACAGCATCCACAAAAGCATCAGAATGTCAGAGGATGCGAGCCCTTGTTTTATCAAGTATAGAGAAGAAAAAGCAATAGGAGAAGCCCTAATAATAAAAGGAGACATTAATATGGAGAGCAGAGGATTTAACTCCTGAGGTTAGCACCTAATTAGAAATAATGTGCAACAAGGAACATATCAAGTGCAAGGAAACAAAGAGGGGCCTCTTTCATTTGTAGCTGTATGCGGGACAGAAGGGAGCAGGACGAAGGGACCCAGACCTGTGTGCTGCTGAGTCGCTCAAAGCCTCGACTGGACAGCCTCTTCTTCCTTCGCTGGTTGTCTCCGCCCCCTCCTAGGTCCTCAGGCAAGCTCCCCCCCATCGACCTGCAAGTCAAAAAAAAAAAAAAAAAAAA
>JAVDPK010002169.1:174103-195041 GCA_034780415.1 Cichlasoma orientale
GTGTGTGTGTGTGTGTGTGTGTGTGTGTGTGTGTGTGTGTGTGTGTGTGTGTGTGTGTGTGTGTGCGTGTGTGTGTGAGTGTGTGTAGCATTTCTGGTTGCCATTATTATCCTATTTTAAAGTTTGCCTTTCAGAATGAGACCGTAGTTTCAGAGAACAATTGCTTATTGTTCCCTTCAGGCCCTGCAACGAGGGCTAACAAAGAGATCTGAATACGGCTAGAAAACCAAACTGACAGTCTTGTGCCTCCAAGTTTGGTAACCATTTTAAAAGAAGCGTTTTAAGTGTTTTAATGAAAATGCTGAAGATGTAAAATTGTATCGGATTTAATGTAAATGATAAGAAAATCAAAACACAACAAAACAGGACCTGCATCAGCATCAGCATCGTCTTTGCATCGTGACTGTGGGTAAACACCATCACGCTCTGAATACTGTATGGATGACTTGAGCTGTGGGTGGATTAAATGGAATTTGTCATCTGATGTGCTAACAAAAACTGCACTATCAATATATGGCAAGTCAGATGTCACAGTGATTCACTGGGGCTTTTTTCAGAAGTTTTCAAATAATAATATCACTCGATGGAAGTTTTGCGCCTGTTAGTTCTGCCTCCAGCTGTATCTGAAGCGCGGATAAAAGGTGGTGGGAGAGACGTTCGCTCGACTGCATCTCTGAGGATCAACAGTGCACAACCCACACACAGCTGTGTTGATGAGGAGAGCCCCTTACTAATATGACACGGTCCTCAAAATTTGGATGGACGCAGCCCGGAGGTGGTGCAGGCATAAAAGGCAGAGACCGACAATCAGTCAGTGTGTCGACGCTATAAACTTGCATGAGATTTTCTCTTTTTTTGGAACTCTTCCCGCTTCTCTTGGGAAAATGTGTTTTTTTTCTCTCCCTCTCTGGATTGAAACATAAACTCATGAATAAACAGAAGGATGGTGCATGTGAATGTGAAAACACATGGCTCCAGCTAATATAAATGTAGATGCTTCAGCTACAGAAATGATTGAACTGGATTAAGGAGATACTCTGAGTAGTCTGCCACAAAAAAAAAAAAAGCCAAAGATTTCAGCTTTGGGATTTGTCTTGTCTGTAGTAGAAGCTCGTTGGGAAAGAGTTTGGTTCTGTTCTTGTTACAAGGACTGCAGTGGGCCTCTACAGTTTTATTGACGACATTTAGTCAATTTTTAATGGATTCACTTGTATCAAATTTTGCTCACCACGCTCACGGCATCAAGTTGGATCAGCTCTCTCTGTGGTTTGTATCGACGTGTTCTGCCTACAAGGCCATTTCTTTAAACCTCTGCGTGGTAAGGCTAGCGGTTTCTTGGAGGCTCTCTAAAGCTTCCAGGAAAAATAATGTTTTTCAATCTAACACGGCTGTTAAAGTAGAACTGTATGCAGCTGCAGGAAGAAACAGCTGGACATGTCTTCAACTGTTTGTTTCTGCTGCTTCCATTTATGTGAAAAAGTGTTGACGTTAAAGTAAATGTGCTGCTCAATACCAGAGAAGGGTTCTGGGGTTAATGTCTTTGTGCTTTCTGCTACAAGCAAAGTGTGAGATTCCTGCAGTGGGAAAAACTGTTGTGTCAAATCCGGGGAGTGTATGAGCGGAGACAAGAGATCCAACCCACTCTGCTGATTTACTAAATATCCACATTAACATGCATCTAGGGTGCATTGCTTTGTGCTAGGCTGTTTCAATCAGAGCTTCCACATTTTCTTTTGAGTGCAGTTGCAGGAAAAATGTTTGCTGCAGATGCATCCAAGAACAATCGCAGCAAACCCTGGATAGCGGTGTTTTGAAATGAACGATCAGACAGCTCAAATTAAAAGGTATAAGTTTTGCTTTTGATTGAGTTGTAATGAAGTGTCTTCCACTTCCACAAGGTCTGAACCAAGTGGAGAGTCTGTGATTATTCCCAAGTAGGCTAGGATAAAATTACCAGACAGTGTTATTTCCCTTCAGTCTCTTTTCATCTCCCTCCTTTCTTTGTATGTAGGTCGATTTATAAAGACTTGGAATAGGAAGGCGGTTAGTTAGTTGCACCCTGCCCCTCACGTACTGTGTGGACAGTTCGTGAAAACATCTGAGCTGATCTTACTGTCGTGCTTGAGTTTCATGCTGCATATCTCGCAAATAGTTGATTGTTGGCTGCTTCATTTCTCATCTTTAATTTGCAACAAGGCAACAATTTATATAAAATGTAGTTGTGTAAAGTCAAACAAATTTAGCATTTTTGCATGAACTTTGATTTTTGGGCCACCTATAAAACAATGCAGTTGCATACTGTAGCAGTCCAAAACATATAAATACAGCCTAATTTCTGAACTGTGTGATTAAGTATCAAAAAAATAAATCAAGAAAAAAAAATTCCATTAAGACAAGTCCAACATATTCATGATTAACTTAAATGAATCCTCAAAGTTTTGTGTTTTATACACACAGTAAAACTGCCCTTCTCTGTTTCTGCCACTCAGGACACTGCCGTGCTTTTGAAAAACTGGAGTGGGAGTATAAATGTTTATGTTCTCGTGGGTGGTCGATTGACCCATCCAGCAGAGAAATTGCAGGCTCTAGTGACACAGGAAGCGTGTCTGCGTTATGCAAGTTAACATATTGTATGTAAATTTGCACACTGTCTGACCAGCTTTCAGCAAAGACTATGCCCTCTGTGTATATGCCTGTCTCAGGTCAAGGTTTTACATATCAGGACATCATAAAAAATCATTTTAGCAGGTCTTAAAATCAGGCAAATAGAGCTTCAGATGAACAACACACACCATATTATGCCCTGTCATTATTTATTTAACAAAAATTAAGGCAAAATGCAGTCGCTTGTTAGTCAATTATGTCCAAACAGCTCCACTTTGGTCTCATCTGTCCAAAAGACTTTGTTTCAGACGTCTTGTGGTTTGTTCGGATGCAGCTTTGCAAACCTAAACAGTGCTGCTGCATGTTGTTTTTAGAGAGGAGAGGCTTTCTCCTGCCAGCCCTTCCAAACAAGCCAGACTTGTTTAGTCTTTTTCTAGTTGTGCTGTCATAAACTTTAACATTTAACATGCTAACTGAGGACTTTAGAGTCTGAGATGGAGCTCTTGGGTTTCAGCTGTTTCTCTGCGCATTGCACGATCTGACCTTGGGATGAATTTGCTGGGATGTCCACTCCTGGGAAGACTGGCAGCTGTCTTGAATGTTTCTTGCTGTAGAATGATGAACTTAAAAACATTTGAAAATAACCTCATAACCTTTCCCAGACTGATATCTTTCTTCCTTGGCATTGTGTTAACACACAGCTGAATGCTTCAGATCTGCAAGCTGCTCATACACCAGCTTTTATAGAGGTACTCACACTTGCTGATGATCAGTTAGTCAAGTGCATTTGATTAGCAACAACTGGTGCTACGTACCCTCTTAATTCCTACGGAGGCAGTAAGGGTTTACTTCAGCATTTTGGCTTAATTTTTAAAAAATAATGCACCTTAAAAAAATAATGGCACAGTTATGAGGTTGTATTTACTTTATTTTCAGACGTCCTAAGGACACTTTTTATGTCCTGATGATACGTAAAACCTTAGAACCTGAAAAAGGTGCACTTTCTTAACATGAATGTAGTTTGCTAAATGTGATGAAGAACTGGTTCAACTGCGCTGATGAAGTATTCCAGGTGGAGCGTTTCCTTCAGGGTGAATGCACATTCATATACACCTCCACAAAATCTAATCCTAATTCAATTATAGAGCAAGTATATGGAGGATGGTAGACTCAAAGTTTCTATAACATACTGTATGACTGACATGTCTGAATAATAAGTACGAAACTGACACTCACTGACAGTCACATGCATGAGCATGAGGACTATTTCTTTTAATAAAGGGCATATGCTTTGCTCTATTTCAGAGCTTCCTGGAGTCCCCTTTAATTGGAAATAGAGCATATGTGTCAAGGTCACTTTGCACTATACTGTCATGGCACGAGGTACATGGAAACATGCCAGATTTGTCTCATCACATCCAGTCAGAAATGCATTCTTTCCAATCAGAAGATAACCTTTAAAGACAGAGAAACAATAAAGGTCACAATTAAACACCCAATCCTCTCCATCTGCTATAGCTTTCCTTCACTCAGTAGCTCCATCATACAGGGCAAAATCTAAGCTGTGAACATGCCACTGGCAATGCTCACAGATGATGGGGATAAAGAACTGATAACAACTGGCTCAGTGTTTGAGTAAATGAACCATCCAAATCCAAATCACCATATTGAAGAAACAACACCCACACATTTTTCATTTTTCCAGTAGAAACAAGTTTGCAGAAAAAAAAAAATTCTACTGCCGTGTCCATTTGAAACAAAAGCAGAAAGCAAAGCGAAGTCTTCCTAATAGATTCAAGCCAAGCTTGGGTCTGATAAACAAAGCAGCAGGCATAGAACACAAATCAATAGGTCAAGACAGGCCAAGAGTTTCTAGGGAAGGAAAAAAAAAGTCAGGTTAAGTCAGAGCTGAGAGCGGTTCATCTAACAGTGCACCTCACAGCATGTCTCTTTGGCCACCCATTTACTCTTTGTAGCTCTTAAATCTGCCGGTAAGTTTCAATGTGAACTAAAAAAAAAAAAAAAAAAAAAAGGAAGAAGCATTCATTAGAAAAGTGTGGTGGTGATTTGAAAGAAAAAGAGGGGATATATCATCACAGTGGGAAAACATAGTTGAGTCACTTCTCTGTGGGATCTGGTAAGGTTTCCTTTTCTGTCTGATGAGCAGAATGACAAAAAAAAAAGGACAAAAAGAGCCCAGTGTCTGAGACACTCACTTGAAGATTAAAGTCTAACAAGAAACCTGGGATTGTTTGAGGGCAGTTTGGTATTAGAAGCATTAATGCTTCATCTAGGGAGAATGCTTGTCCCGTGAAGGACTGCATAGCTTTGAAGGATACCGTGAATGGTTGGAAGGCACTGGAATTTGTGTGCAGCCATATTGTATTCGGTGAATTTCATAGCTCTCTAGTCGCATTTTCACATCACTGTGGCACACTCTTTTCCCTACGCTGAGCAGCATCACAGGCCAACCATTCCAAATGCCCTTGAATTTCCCTCTGGAAGACTGCCCATAGACCACACCGGCATGAGCCAGGCCATGCTCAAACAAAAGATTAACTTCCTCTCTCCTAGGATGCATACAGCCCAGGAAACCATTCCATTTACAAAGTAAGCAATGATTAAATCTGAAGTAGATAAATAAAGTACTGCATATTTGTTCTGTTTCCATATTGTTGCACGAACAGTTCTGAAACCAAACAACCGCCACCACGTTGAAATCAAATGCATGTGCGCTTTTTTTTTTTTTTTGTTTAGGTGTCATTTATCAGCGGCGTGCGAATTCAGAGAGTGTATGTAGGTGCTGATTGTGTGTAAATCTCATAATCAGGGTCTTTCAGCATGCACCTGCAACACATGAGAAGAATGAAAGCGATTGTCAGGCAATGGGACTGTCTGCCCACTGAGTGACAGGAGAGTGACAGAGGTGCCAGTGAAGTGTGAGTTGTCCCCGTGAGGCAGATCCCGCCACAGCTTGCCTCCCGCTGCTGACAAACACGATGTGACAAAGTCCCTCCCATCTGTGGGGGGGCTGGTGGGGCTGAGTGTACAGTGACTAATTAAACAGAATTGATTAGCGGGGTTTACTGACAAGCAGTAGTTCTCTCTAGCATACCCTCCTTAAATCAAAGCAGCACCACAAAGGACCCCAATGCTCTACCCACAGGAATAACACAAGCAGGCACCAAAACAAACAATGCCTGCTTAAATGCTCATAAGCACACTGCTACATCCATCTCTAAATAAATAGATGCATCAAATTTGCAAGTTGGAAGGGTTGACTGGGAGGTTTGAATGTATCGCTCACTTAAACACTGCCACAGGATACTAAAAGGCTGGGTTACTACCCACTGACCCACTGACCCCCATCAGGACAAAAGCATCAGCGTCTTGTAGTGGCATTTCTGGCAGGTGCAGGACATCCTTTCATAGAACCCTGCCATGTAACGCTACATGGGGCTAAACAGTCCTCGGCCTGCTTGCTTGTTTCTCATTCAGAAGCATTACGTCATTCTCTTGTGCACTGCACACGCTCATATCACAAACAAAAGGGTGTACACCCTGGGAGCCTTTAAGAAAAATAAGTGTCTCAGCTGTGGTTCAATTTCAAGTACAACGAAGAGACAGACTTCAGTTTACTCTACTGTGAGACTGTACCCCCATATCGGCTCCCACCTTCCCTCCGCTGCACTTCACTTTAGGGCCCAGGCCTTATATTTGGGTGCCACTGTCACTCAGCATTAGTGTCCGATCAGCACAGGCCTGGTGAGGGGGCAGGGGAACATGGGTGAAAGGAGAGCGGCGGTGACATTGCAGAGGGGCAGCTGGGAACACTGTGGACAGTTGTCCAGAAACCAAAGTGGGAAAAAAAGGAAGAAGATTGACAGAAGGGGAATGCTGCTAGGTAACATTTAGTGCCTGAAGACTCTCCAAGCACAGGATAACTGAAGCCTGGCAGCAAACCTTGAGCCCCTCAAAGCTTTGTACCCCCACCACAACTTTGAACTGGAATGGTATCAGTATTTTCACAAAAGATGACACTTGGATTGTTTTTAAAAATGTCATCAACACATTTAAAAAAGCAGGATCCTTGTTTCTACAATGTCCTAGATACTACACCTTCTTTATTTTAATTTTCTCCCTGAACTTTTCCTCTTTTTTCCCCATTTTCACCTACATGAGTATTGTCTGAGAACTTAAAATGTCAGCTTAACTTTTATGGCCTGGAGTATCTGTCTCACACACACACGCGCGCCCGCGCGCACACACACTTCAGCCCAGTAAAGTTAAGGTGAATCTTTATTCATATATATATATATTAGGTGTGAATTAATATTCTGTACTAGCAGACTAAAACACAGCTGACACAGACTACCCTGTTATGCAATTAACACCAGTGTTGATTAGATTAGAAGAGGTTCAAGTTGACTTCCTAGAATAGTTCAGTGGTTCTCCCATTTCCTGCTTATGCCAATGAGAGGCAGTGCCTGTATGGCAGTGATACAGAGGGGCTTATCATGCATGACTGGACTACAGCCAGCTAGTGGAGATGGGCTAACTGATACTCACTTGACTTTTCTTTGGCCCTCAGATGAGGACACTGGACCTGTGGTGAGGGTGGGTTTCCGCTTCCTCGGCCGCCCCGGTCCTCGCCGTGCTGGGCTGCGAGGTGTTTCTTCCTTCCTGCTGGCACACGCAGATGTAAACACACACATGCAGGCAGTCCGACTTTAAGATGCTACACATATCTAAACTGAAAAAAAAAGCACTGAAACAAATCCATTTTGAATCTAGAAATGAATGAAATGTGTTTATGTTTTTACTACTTTGTAAGTGATTGAGTGGAAATCAGAGGAGGTAAAGGAGGACGGTGTCATACTCACTGATGATCATGCTTCCTCTGAAGTTTGGCAAGCTCCTTTTGCTTCTCTTTATAGCGACGTTGTAGCTCAGCCAACTTCACACGCATTGCAAGCTCAGGACCATCCATTGTTTCCATGCTGACTTTGGCTGGGCACACCTGAAGAACACACAACATTTGTGTTTTGTTTTTGGGGTTTTTTTTTTACATTAAAAATAACCAAGAAACATTTCAAGTTCAACTTATTTATTTGTATGAAAAATCATTCCAACTCTGCAAACTTTTTTATTTTGAAACATCAAGAAGGGCACACTTTCATAGTCTTACCGGTTCATTGCGAGGTGTCCAGGTGCATTTCCTGCGTAAGTTGAGGATCCTGCGGGCTGGGAATTGTCGCTCTGAACTCGCGTTGCTGCTTTCCTCTGAGCCCAGCTCCAGTGCACGGGCTGTGGCCAGGGTAGCAAGGCTTTGGAGGTCAAACATGAGTAATTCCTCCTCTGTTTAAAGAAGGGAGAAAAAAAAGGTTCATATTGCATCTATACATTTTTAATTCAGAGACACCACAGTGGACGAAGCTTATTTACTTAACATTTATGAACGGAAACTCATGTCAAAGGGAGAAAGAGATTTTTTTTTCTCCTGCAGAAATTTGAGCAGATTTGGACAGTATGAGAAATCAGCAGCATATCTTTTCAGAGGTCATATTATTTTGGACTCGCCATATGCTGATATCTCACCGACCATCTGGACTGAGCTTTTCCTATGTAGCCTATCTGCTTATGACACCAACTAGTCTATCTGCCATTAATGGACTGAGCTACAGGCTGAATAGCATAGATTTTAGCCTAGTTACTAAGAGAAACATGACATTTTATTTAAAAGGTGACACCGTCTTACATCTTAACATGAATAAATAAAAATATACGGAATCTTCTTACTTGTTATAGTTTTGTATTTGTAAAAAAAAAAATGTTGTTGTGACTCTAAACCGACATGTGCTACTTCCCTGAGCTGTCAACAGTATCAAATATCGAAGACATCACTGAATCTGGAATCAGATGATATCCTTTTTATAGAACCCTCTTTGGGGAGCAGTTAAATGCATTAGGATGCTGTGGTAAACACAAAACATCCTTTTGCATGAATTAAAAAAAAAAAACGCATGGTGCTTTGAAAAACAAGGAAGCTTTTAAAGCCACTTTAAAACAATGGGGTCTAATTAGCCAGGCAATGCTCCAGGGTGCTGAAAACAATGACTGCTTTTGTGATTACACACCAACTTTCAGTATAAAGTGTTATGTTAGTGAGAGAATGAAACCAACTGGTGTGTCTCCTTTAAGTTTAAGAGTGGCGTGTTTGCAGTTGTGTGTGTTTGGGTGTGCGCACGTTTGTGCACATGAGTGGATCAAACAGCTGCAGGATGGAGAGACAGAGACAGTTCCCTAAGGAAAGCTGGAAGGAGTGAGAGAGGAAGGTGTACACCCTTCGCTAGTAGTTCAGCCCTGTCCTCGTGCTTCTTCTCGCTCTCCTGAGGCCATGCATCATTAAAACAGCCTTTTAGGAAATAGAAGTGGCTTTAACATGCCAAAGAAGAGCAACGGCAAGCAAGCATGTAGACAGCGTCTCTGGGGATGTGTTAGAATTCACAAGAGGCTCATGAGACCAGCGGGAAGAGAGGACTATCTGGGAGGGAGCACCGAGTGACGGAGGCTAGGCCTGAGGGGGGAGTGGGAGTTTGTCTCGGTGGACATAGAGGAAAAGGAGAGTAAACTATGAAAGAAGTGCATTCTGCTGATATAAGTGTTGCTGTGTGCATGTGAATATGTGTGAGTCATGGAGGATCCTCTGTCTCTCACCCTGGCTTTTTCCACACGTGCGCTTTTGCTGCTGCAGCTCCAGATCTGCTAGTTCACTCAGAAGCTCGATACCCTGGTATGGGTTGCACTGTGATGGGGCGACTGATGGCGTGCTAAATGAGAACAAGGGAAATGGGGGTACATCTGTGCAGAAAGCAGCAGCAATCAGCAGCTCCAGACTCCAGTAACAGGGCACAAGAGGTTTGTGGGGCACAGAAAACGATGCCTCGCTTGGGCTGGGGGCAGAAGCTGAGGCAGGGGAAAGACACGCAGAATCCACTGAGGCGTTATTAGGGGTCACCTTGCTCTCGTGCTGTTGCTCACTGTCCCCTGCACCTTCATTAGGTGGGGACTGTGACTCAGGAGAAGTGGGATCAAGCTCGATGATGGTTGGCAGCTCTGGCTCTTGCTCTCCAGGCATGCTGACCTTCTGAGCATACTCCACATGAATCTCCCCACCTGTCATCTCATCATCCTCCTCTTCTTCCAAGGTAATGACAGCGTCTTGCCTATCAGGTTCTTCTGTCGAAATGGAGACTGGGCAGGAAGGAGCCTCACACACACTACTCGCAACTGGTGGACAAACCAGCACCTCTTCCGCAGTGTGCGCCTGCTCCTGTGCTTGCTCCTCCTCTGTGTGGACATAGTTAGCTTCTGTCACTGCCGTTATTTCCACCTCATCCCTCTGTTCCAAAACTCCATCAACTACACTTTTCTCCTCTTCATGTTCCACTTCTTTGAGTGGGAGTGGCTCTGGGAGGGGTCTGACAACCACTTGACAGTCTAACTCCTCCCCTAGAGTGGCCAGAGACTGGGGAGCATGCTCAGCAGGCTCCACTTGGACTGCTTCCAGGTCAGCTGGCTCAGCCAGCTGAACATCCTGAGGGGACGGTCCACTCGTGTAGTCCATGGCAATAGCAGGGTATGTGTATCCAGGAGGCAAGTCTGTAGATGAAAAGAATAATCATCAATTTAATATTTATCAATTTGCTATTTCCTCCAAACCATTCTGATAGACCATCCTCTCAGAAAACTATCCCATATACGATACCTCAATAGAAAGCATTATTTTTGTGATGGGAACCATCAATTTAAAGGTGTTATGCATTACCCATCATATCCATGATAAACAAAACTCCCTTGCTACCTGGGTTCTATGGGGTGAAAAAACTGGGAATGGAAATGAAGTTGCACTCCCCCTTGATTTTCCAGCCTTAGGAAGTTACCACGTGTGTGTCTGTGTGTGTGCGTGCGTGTGCGTTATTTAAAGTGGGCAAGACCTTTAGTTTATCAGAGAAACTGACACAATTCCTCTGGCGTGCAGGAGCCGTTAGCCAGACATTAATAATGATGAAGAGAGTGTCGGGCGTGTGGGGGTGGAGGAGATGTAAAGGCCGCTACTGAGGTGTTTCTCAATCATTACCAAGGTAACAGTTCTGGAAAGTCCCAGCACAGCCGGCAGCCATTTTCTTCAGTGTTTATTCAATCAGGGCCTTGCCAAAAGAGCTACCCACACATATTACCACAACACCAGCAGAAAAAAATGGGGTCACTGAACAATGGCAACTCCAATTACCAATCAGTATCATGTAAAAGATTTGACTATATCTTAGAATTGTTTTCTGTTCTTTTTCAGGTTTATTTTACGTGATATCTGTAATTACTTGATTAGTGTATGTTATTTGACAGGCGCTAATCTGATGAGTATTGTTCATGCTAAAACCACTGCACACATTGCATCAACAGCAGTTGGAAAACTTTGAGGAACATTTTTGTATTTTTCTGTTTTTCTAGACACTTATTTGAACTTACCAGGCTCCAGAGACTCTGGGTAGTCGTGTGGGGCCTGTCCCTCTCCTGCCTTGTCCTGGGATTCAGTACCCTTTAGCATTTGAGGTGGGGCGGGACTAATGGCAGGTGAATGAGGTACTGCTGCAACAGGGCTAGGAGCGGGGCAGGGTGTTGAAGGAGTGCTTTTGGGATGCTGCCGCAGCGAAGGGGACTGGCAACAAGGGGACAGGTGAGTGGTGCAGGTCCCAGGGGGCGAGGTGTTCCTCTGTGGTGGGTTGTAAGAGTAGGCTTTGGCAGGTTTAGATGTTCTTGGTTCTGAAATGAGTTCCTCCAGTTCAACTGAGGGTTCATCTGCTCTCTTCTGTATCTGTGGCATTAATACAAAATGATTTTCGTATCTAAATTTAGTGAACAAGTGATTTTCTACATTAACCACATGGTTCCTGCAGTCTAGTTGACAGCAAAAGCTACTTGCTCACCTATATTCAGCAATACACTCCCCCCCCCCATAAGAAAGTCAGCATATCTCTCGAAGAATATTATGCAAATTAAAAATAGGCTGAAAAGTCATGTGAAATTTTAAGCTGATCCATGACTCACTCACTCTTCTCGAGTCTTATTTAGATTTTTGTGTGAGTGTACATTTGCATATTTTGACTTCATAATCACCTGTGCATTGTGAGCGGGTTGATGCTGCATGTTCATGCTATGTGCGGCTCTGTGCTGTTGCTGCTGCTGTTGCTGCTGCTGCTGCTGCTGTTGCTGCTGCTGCTGCTGCTGAGGTTGGGACTGCAGTTGTGATGGTTGTGACTGGTGACTCTGGTGCTGATGCTGAAGCTGTTGATGCTGCTGGAGAGCGTACAGCTCCTGTTGCCGTAGAAACTGGGATCGGGAGTACACAGCAGGATGTTGCATGTGGGAGGGTGGGCCCCGGGCGCCGTACACAGGGGGCCACAGCCCTGGCTGCTCCATCACATCTAATGAGAAAAAAAAAAAAAAGGAGGAGGAATGTGATGGAGGTGGGGGTGGGGGGGGCTACCTTAGAACAAAAACACATGCATGCACGTACACACATTCTTCACCACTTTTCTTTGGGTTCATACACATCAACGCTAAGCACAACGCACTAGAATACATTAGCAAACAGAGAACAGTTGTGTTCTCCATATTTATCATTATGTACCTCCCACACAACGGTTTCAAAACAGTGAAACCATTATGGATCATTTTACAAAAATCATTGTATTCACATTTTATAGCAACAACATGTATCCTTTAAAAAAAAAAAAAAAGAAAAGATTTTGACTTCACAGAACAACATCTCCCCAGGCAGAAGCAATCCCACACTCTCCCCCGCTCTGAACAGAAAGCTGTCTCTTAAGAACTGCTTTGAGAATTTTGGAATGCTGGGGGAAAAAAAAAAAAAGTTATGACAATGATGAAATGTGAACAGAATATAATGGTCGTAGGTTGATTAGAGGTCAAAATGCTGTGCTGGAAATGCATGTTTTTCTCGTCAGTGCATTTGTTGTGGCCTTTATGCCAAAAAGTCCCACCTTCCCGGCCAAACCACAGTAGGGGTTCTGCAAAGGACCCAGCAGTAAGCCTGGTTCCCATGTGTGTGGGTGTACAACCTGTCTCATTATGTGGATTTAAGGACACGCACAACCTGATATGGGTGATGTACTATGACAGAGGCGCCTCTTGGAAAGTAGTAAGACCACACTATATAGAACTACATAATGAGCATCTTTATAATATCTTTATTAGCAGTGTATTACACACTCCACATTAACGGTTTCATTATCTAAATTAATTTGCTCTTTCACCTCCTTTCGCAAGACACACTAAGAATTTTGCCACATAAAATCAGATATGAAAATATTTCCTGTGGGAAAGTTTCTGTGGATGCATTTCCCTTCTCAGCTGAAACTCCTGCAGCGCACAGAAGGAAACATACCGTCAAAGACTGGGAGCCAATTAAATTTCACAGCCTGTTCACTGAATACGCGTCGACGGTGACTTTGGCGCAGTGATTTTTCACCTCATTCACTTCCTCTTCCTCTGCTGTGGTATTGTACGGGGCGGCATGGCTTTGTATGAGCATCCTGACCTACTGAGAGCGCCATTGCTCCTGGGCCAAGCAGTTGGCATGCAGCAGCCTTCACATGATTGCAAACTAATCTTAGCCCGAGATAATATGAACACGGAAATAACTTGTTGTTAAAGTTTGAGAGAACAAGTGCTAAATTTAGTGCATCTCTAATTTATGGGAAATTGTATGGGTGGTGCTGTTTGTGTTGTTTTATTAGGATTCCCATTAGCATCGGCTGTAGCCCTTAGCTACACTTCCTGTGGTCCTTATTCACTGATTCATCCATTCACTCATACATACGCACACAGTCAACATTCACAAAAACATAAGCATGAAACAGATACTGGTTTTGTGCTTGGCAGACACACTAAGTTATTGAATTAGGATTTTTAAAATGTCTTTGCTTCATGGAGGAAAAAGCAGGATAATGGTATACCCAGGTGATGGGTCGCAGGATGGGTGGGAGGCTCGGAGGGCAGGACCACCAGTTGGGCAGAGGGGTCTTGAGGCAGAGGCAGGACTGGCTGTAGAGGGCCTGGCATGGCCGCAGAGAAACCTGGGGGCAGATTCTGGTGTAGGGTTGTATGACCTATACCTGCTTTATAAAGAAATCCTGATTAGATTACAAAATTCCACATAAGAAAAAAAACCCCAATAACTTCAAATCTAATTCTAAAACACCTTTATTTTGGTCACTTTTTTTTTCTTTAATAAGAGGAAAACGCTGGACTGCACGTCTTTTACAACACATCACAACACTCAGTAACCAGAATACAAATAATTTCCAAAACAGAGCATTAGTAGATTCTTACCATAAGAATGTCCTGTCATCCACAGGGATGGACTTCCAGTTCTTGGCATCCAATGATGGTGAGTAGAATGTGCAGCAGGATCTCCTAACTGGCCAGACTGGAGGGACGTCCCGCCTGGGACCATGAGATGAGAGGTAAGGTCTCCGTGACAGCTGCTGGAAGGGTGGATCCTTGCAAATTCCACCCTCTCTTTGTTATCCCTGCCATCGGAATGACACAAACATAAAAAAAAAAATCCAAATAAGAATGTTTCTGACCATAAAGATTTGAATTCATTAAGTGCTGAGAAATACCTTTAAAAATTCTTACCTGATATATGCATCCCTCTCTCTGTCCAAGCAAGTGAGACCTATTTGTTCCTCGCTCAGCCTCTTCCTCTCCTCCTCAGTGGTGGGATCTGACAGATACATGGAGCGGGGCTGCCCTGTGAGGCAAACATCAACTTTCACCATTGTGGTTCATTTTTGTAAACAAAAGCCCAAGATCTCTCACCACTTGTCAAAACCGTGCCACGAGTCGCCGTTGAAGACATTTCAAGTATTAAATAATTTCATATTGACAATTCTTGCAAAAACAATGAATTGCAAACAAGTATTAGCATATTAGTGTCTTCTTTAGAAACAAAAAGAGTGTTGGACTCAGCAGAAATTAATTCTCTACATTAGGGGAAAATTATAAAATGTGCTTAATGATAAAAGATCACAATTATTAGTAATTTATTACACCTGTGTGATTACATAATAGTGCTTTAATTATAGTATAATTACACATTCAGATATTTATTAAATAAAACAAACTTGATGTAGGTCATTTTTTTTAACCAATGTTGTGTATTCAAAGTTTTAAAAAATATTGTGCAATATTGTGCATCATATCTGAACCTGGTTTGTGCTTGATCCAAACCAGGGTCAGAGATAAGCTTTATGTTGGCAATTTTACTAAGATGACACTTCTGTAAATCCAATAGTTGATGCCTGTTTAAGTCACTAATGTCTGGTCAAGGGTGACAAGAAAGCTAAATAATAGAGAACCAAGTTAAAATTGGACAGGCATCGTTTGGGACAACTTCAAAGGATATTTGTATTTAAACCCATAAGTATTAAAGCCTATTGACAAAATTAACTATGCCCATATTATCCTGCAAAGGATGATGGGGACTGGAGTGTCTCCCAGCTGTTAGTAAGTGTGAGAATTATACTATTCAGGACTTTTTACTGCATTCACCAAACTGTGTCACCACAATATGGCAAGTCACAGAAAGAAATATAAGATGTTTGTTCTTTGCATCTCATGAGACAGTGACCTGGACCACTTACCTTTCACAGACGGATGTACCCTGCCCTGTCGGCTGTTGGGATGATTTTCAGCTGAACGACATGGTGGTTCCCTCTGTCTGGCCACCGCCACAGCTATTCCCACTGGCGGCTGCCGCACCTCACTTTCCCCATGACCTGTATCCCCCATGTCCCGGCTCCGCCCATTATAATCAGGACGCTCGCTGTCATTGGCTGTCCCCTTTCTGGAAGGCAGAGTTTGTTTGTTGCCCTGCAAGGCACAGCTCCCCCCAGATGGACCTGATTTGAGATTTCCTAACCCCCCGAATGGATTCTTTTGAGAGACAAGCAGTGGCTGTTGCTGGTTGCTGTACTTTAGTAAGCTTTTCATGGCACTGCTCTCTCCCTGAGTTGGACCCTGGGGATCAGGTTGCTGCTGTGGCTGTTGCTGTTGCTGGCTGAGGGGAGGTGCAGTGGGGGGCTGTGGAGGAGGAAGGCTTATTCCCGGCTGCTGCTGTTGCTGCTGTTGAGAGTGTTGCCCACCAGTGCTCCCCAACTCCATATATGACTTCCTCTGCTCCTCCTCAGGTTGTGACATGTGATGGGGGGGCCTCATGTTCCAGGGTGGCACTGGAGGCTGCTGGTGGTGGTGCTGCCCATTGCTGTTGCTATAACCATAAGGAGACATGTCCAGCTTTCTTTTAAGCTCCTGACTATTCCCCTGGTTCAACTCAGAGGGAGCATCTGGGCCAGGTCGACCATGCTGCTGGTGGCGAATCCTGGCTACCTTTTGGCCATCTCTCTGTAAGGAGCAGCTACCTCCAGGACCATGGGCTGCTCCAGTTCCACTGTGCTGCCCCATGTTTTTACTTCCAAGTGGGGAAGAGTTGGGTGGGGGTCCTGGATGAGAACAGTCTCTGTAAGGAGAAGTGTTTACAGAATGAGGGACCGAGTGCCCTGCCTTTGGCCCCTGGGACAGCGAGGACCTGAACACATCCATTTCCACACCACTGTTGATACACTCAGCACTCCGTGATCGCACAACTTGGTGCTGCTGTTGAGAATGTGGTGTCTGTTGTTGTTGTTGGGGAGGAAGCTGTGAGGGCTGAAGGTGTTGATGGTGTGATTGCATCCAGTCTGGAGCCTTCTCTGTCTTTCTGTATGGGTGCTGCTGCTGCTGTTGCTGCTGTTGCTGTTGCTGCTGCTGTGGCTGTTTTCTGTGCCAATTGCTGTGGTGCCCACTGCCACCATTTTTTTCTATTGTCTTGTCCTTGGCATTGCTGCCTCCTCCTCCACTACCCACACCCTGGCAGTCAGGGTTATTAAGCTGGAATGGCCCATTAGATTTATCGCCTACGTCTGCCACAGATGGCACAAATGTAGGCCCTGTGACTTTAGGTTCTCGCCCCACATTGACTGGCCCCCTCTCATGTGAGGCAGGGTTGGCTAAAGGAGCAGGTGGTGGTGGGCAGAAAAAGTCTGGATGGTGGTGTGTGTGGTGGGAATGATGTGGGTGGCTGGGGTGGAGCTGAAGACAGTGGAAGCCCCCTGGGTGAGGATGAGTATGAGGGTGAGCATGAGGATGTGAATGGGCTCCTCCAGTAGCAGAACCCATGTGTAAGGGTGGGGGTACGGAGTAGGGCAGAGTGTGGTGAAGTGGTGCCTGACCCCTTTCCAAACAGTCTGAAGGTTGCTCACTGATCCTCATTTCCCCACTTACCCCCTCTTTGGTGCAGCGGCTACTGCCACTAGTCCCCAGATGTCTGTTCTGGCTGCTCCCTGCACCGCCCATAGCCCGAAGGGCTGTGTCCTCCCCACCACAGCTGGACATTGAGACCTTAGCCCCTCCTCCAGTTACTGCATCTCCATTTTGCATCTTGCCATTGTGCAAGCAAGCACTGAGGGGCTTGCTCATACTTTGAGGGTGCTCTTTGCTGTACATCGTGAGTGATGCCTTATGCCTCTCCAGCGCCCGGCTATTTACCTCCTCCAGGGGCAGTGGGTGCTGAGGATAGTGTGGGTGCTGCTGATGAGTGTGAGAATGGTGGTGGTGTGTTGGCTGGGGTGGCTGGTGGCTGTGGTGCTGTTGTTGTTGTTGCTGCCTTTCCTTAGCCTCTTGCTTCCCACTGGATCTCTCCTTGTCCTTGACATTTACCACTCCTCTTTCCACAGACCCCTCTTTAAGACCCTTATGCATCCCTGTGCCTACCCCTGGATCTCTGTCTCTGCTGCAGGACCCCTGAATGTGTCCTGAACCTGCCCGGGACATTGGTGGCAGACTATGATTGGCTGAGATGAGAGGTGGCTGGGATGGGAGACCCCGAAGGTAGAAGTTCTCTATAAGAAGGAAAAAAAAGGCAGCCAATAAAGACAAATAAATTATCCACGTACAAATAAAAGAATTAGTTAGCATGCTCTTGGTATTGTATGGAATCTAACACCAGACTGTACTGCTTACAATTGATTCACATGTATTTCTATGTGATTTATTTTCAATAGTCTCATGTCCCACCTTTTTGTGTGTCGTAGAAACGGTGCTGCCCATAGAGAACTCCACTGTTGGCATGGTGATCCAAGTGGCTCATAGGAAGGAACGTGTGGGCCAGACTCCCTGAGAATCGAGGATACCCTGGACCTGCTGAGATAGCAGAGAGCGAGAGAGTTGATAAGAAAGGACAACAATCACAGAGATGCAGTTATCCAGTGTAATCCTTCAGGTCCAATGCAGCTGGTGGTGTTCATACGCAAATAAGTACTGGCTGTGCCTCACATGTTTGCCTTTCCTGCTGGAGTTTAGAATGAAAACAATAATAGACAAGCCTGGGGATTTCTGTAATATATGAAATTTGTCTTTGAAACATATGGTGCTTTCTTTAACTTACTCTTAGAACTGGCAGCGGCACCTTTAACCATCTGAATGGGGTGATAAGGATGGATTTGAAGCTTCTGTTTTCAATGAACAGAGAGCCGGGCGGCTAACCTTTACTGACCTACATCAGAGGTAAGAGGTCATTGGGATGTTGGGCCTGTAAGCCAGTACACCTGGGCTTATTACATCAAGCCCATCTGGAGGACATTTACACCACAACCAAACAAAAAACTCATTTTGCAATGGGACACTGGAAAGCACAAAGGACTTTGAGTGTAGAGGAGAGAAAAGATGGATGGAGATGAAAGCCCATCGCAATATCATGGCATAAAAAAAAAAGCATCACTATGACAACCCACTTTCACTTGCATTTGAGTTAACTATAGCATCTAAACACATCAATGTGAATTAAATTAGCCCACCTATGCTACCGTGTAATTAATTATTTCACCCAACGAACAGAATAAGATTTAATGATAAAACTGAGGTGTAGTAAGACACAAAAAAATGGCCACTTTGGTGATGATATTCCTTAATGACAGCAGCACTATAGCGCATCATGTAATTTAATACTTAAAAAAAGCACAATTAAAGCCAAGTCATCATTCTACATACAAGTTACTGAAATAACTAAGGAAAATAAAACAAACCATATGTGCACATCACCGTGAGTGAACCACTAAGGAAAAGGAGGAAAGAGGGGAAGGAAAATAAAATAATAATAAAATAAATAAATATTAATATTAAAAAGAAAAACAGAGACAAAAGACAGAGACACGGTTATTTTGTGTTCTCCTTTCCCCAGTTCACATGACTGACAGGTCTATGACCTCATGGTCGTAAAGCAAAGTTTAGGTGATTAACATCTCTTTCTCCCAGCTATTGCACCTGTCTCCCCCTGTAGCCTCACTTTCCTACACAACTCATAGATGGCATGAAAAGGATATGGGGAGAAAGAGAGGAAAACGTTTAGGAAAGCATGTGACCTGATCCCAGAAAGCACAGATGCACATTGTGTGTGTGCGTGTGTGTGTGTGTGTGTGTGTGTGTGTGTGTGTGCATGGATTTTACAGCAGCTCTGAGTGTTGAATGTCTCACTTTCTGCCGGTTGGAACAATGGGGCCGGTTCTGTGAGCCAGCTCTGGCAAGGGAGGAGTGTTGTGGTGGGCTTAATGACCTCGGCTCAGTGCGGCCTCTGCATCCTCCCATCTTAATTAATGAAATGCGCAGAGGGGGCAAACAGCCCTGCAATAACACAGGAGGTGATGGTTTCTGAGGAGGGCAAAGGGGTGATAATTACATACCCTCACTTTTCCTTTTTTCGGTCTTCCACCTATGTTTCTACCTCGGTTTCTCCCTTCCCCTCCCCCCCTTTTGTCTCTCTCTCTCCTCCTTTGCTGTCATGATTAATAAGCACGCACAATTATGCCAATTCATTTACAGCTGAAGGGGGGTGGGGCGGGGGGAGGGGGGGTGGAAGCTTTGTTTAAGCAAGTCATTTTTTCCTCTGATTTTGCGAGAGAGAAAAGCAGAGAGCTGTTTGCCAGTCTTTATCCAAGCTGGGAGAGGGTCTTTTTTTTTTTTTTTTTATGCGGCAGCATGTTGTTTGTGAGCGTGACGATTGATGGCGTAATCCCTTTTCACAGTGTGGTCTGGCTGTGCCCGATAATGCCAGCCTGCTCAGTTTCAGCATGCTCTCCATTGGGGCGGCAAGAGGGGGACTGCTGGGCACGGCAGAGCTCATTCAGCCATTAATCTGGCCAGGACAAGGGAAGCTGCTACTTCTGCTGCTGCTGCTGCTGCTGCAGGCGACGTGAGCAGGGTCTTAGTGCAGTCTGCTGACTGCACAGCAACCTCGCTCTCCTTCGCTCCCTCCACACGCTCACACATAAACAAGCCAGCATCAGCAAGTGAATGACAGAGGGGAGTTCACAGCGCATGCCCTTCTTTCCACCGGCAGAGCAGGGGTGAGAGGCAGAACAAACAGAGCTGCATCCCAAGGAGGGATTTCCAGAAGTTCTGAAGGTATTTCTCACAACATGGTGGGTTGAGAGAAGCAGGCCAACAGGGAGGACAAAGAAGGGGGTTAGATATAGAACAGTACCTGGAGGCAGAGGAGAATTATTCCTGCTGGTTTGGAGGCAGTTTCTCACTAGCACAATACTAGTCCTCTTATGCCTTATTTGAAGACACCCAGTTACTGATAAGGGTTTCTCCACTTTTGATAAAAGACAAAATAACATAAATGAGAATTCTATTTTCTCCAGGGAGACAAGTGTTACATATCAGATAGAAAGATAGAAGGACAGAGAGAGAGAGCACGGCACAGGAAGACCAAGAGGAGAGGAGGAGCAGCCTGAGCTGCCTGTCAGGTCTGCTAATTGAGAAAAAGTGACAGAACCATCAAGACACAGAAAGGGAGGAGAAGAGGAGAGGAGACGAGAGATGTTTGGTGGAGGAGGGGCAGTGCTGTGGTGGATCTCTTCAGGTTTGACTAATTGAAAGGAAGGGATGCAGGCTGGCACAAGAGAGAGAGAATGAAAGAAGCAGGAGTATGGAAGAGGAGAAGTGGGGGGGGGGGGTGCAGCTTAAATCCTACAAAAGGAAAAGCAAGCAACTGCTCACAGAAGGAAAGATGGACAACTGATGATAGGCTTGGAAAGGCGTATCAAACAGAAGTGGATTAGACAGGTGTGTGCAGGCAATTGTGTGTGTGTGTGTGTGTGTGTGTGTGTGTGTGTGTGTGTGTGTGTGTGTGTGTGTGTGTGTGTGTGTG
>JAVDPK010002169.1:195114-227038 GCA_034780415.1 Cichlasoma orientale
GGGGTTTTTTTTTTTTTTTTTTTGCCCCCCCCCCCCCCCCTTTTTTTTTGGTCAATTTCCTTCCCCCCGCACTCAGTCGATTCAAAGGCGTTTATTCAGACAGTTCCGAACATGAAAATACAACTTTCAAAAGCTCAGTGGGCCTAATTTATTTTAACAGGTGTTGTGAAAATATTTTACATTTATTAAAGCATCCACTACACTGCATCTGCCCTTGTTATTGTCTGTGTTTTGCTTTATCCCGTCTTCTTGCATCCATAGTCGTATACTAAGACTCTGTCTCTGTGACAGTGAGCTCACAGCTCAGCTCAGCAGAGGGAAAAACAGACAATTCCTTGTGGTGCGCACAATGGCTGCTGCTGAGAATCTGAAACAAAAACTTCCTTTAATCTGGGTTAAATCCTGACGTCATGAAAGCCACTAATGGTTTAGGTCTTGTTTGCTGTGACCTTACGGAAATATCCCAGAATTTGTTAGACTGCCTCTACGCGTTCCCTTTTCCCCAAACCATAAATCTTTAAACAAAAGTCAACACAACATTTTTTGTGTAAACCCCCTTTGCCAAAGTTATCCTTATCAGCAATGTCATTTATAGGAGAAATGTCACAAATTTAGTCTGTATGCACGATTTAGCTGCCCCCTTTCTAAACTGACCGAGAGCATGTCCGCACTATCGTCCGTGCCAAGGCAGATCAATTTAGCAAACTTGAGAAACTGAGCACTGAAAGTTCATTCTCTGTGATGACTGACATATTTTTTTTTACATTAGTAGTCAGAGTAGGGGTATTTCCATGGACATTTTTAGGGTTAGAAGCAAAGCACAAGCATAAAATGGCAATTTGATCATAAAAGGATCACCATTAGCATTTATGACAGTCCACATTATCAGTTAAAGGAAAAAAAAGAGTCTATGGCCAGTACATCGGAGTACTGGAGCAAAAGGAAACCTTGGGAGAACACTCCATTTGTTCTCTCTGGGCTTAACGGAGCAAAAACAATATCTACCTTACATTTTATGTGACACTTCTTTATCACCAATTCATTACAAAAGCCCGCAAAACTTATTATACTGCAAAAGGAATTAATTCTTAATTGACTTACCGAATAAAGGTAATAAAAATGAATGTGATTAGCCTGCTTCATATACCCACAGTCCACTGTTTATCCCCACTAAGTGACTAGTTAGCAAGCAAAAGGAGATAATTGTTATCGCCTGCTTGATACATGATAGATTTCAGCCCTTTAATCTGTAGAAAATGTGTCAGAGGAATAGCAGAAACAAAGACATCCTGCACGATGACAGGTATATGCCAGAAACATGCGAATCGTAAAATCATTTTCAAATACAAATTTGAACTGCTGTGCTTAGATTTGCATGCGAGCAGCCACTTTAAAAACAGAAGAAGAAGAAGAAGAAAAAAGGAACCACACAGCACATCTTTGAGGTTACAAGCGAGACACTAATGCACCGACACAAGCACAAGTCAATGCCTGCTCTGATGCTGGTGGGGTTCTGCTGACACCCGGAGAGAGAAGGCGAGAGTCTGGGTAATTGTGCCGCTCATTTTGATGACTTGCTTTTTATGCAAAACAGGAAAAAGACAATATGCAATTATCTTGAGGAGGGAACAGCTGAATGTGGTTGATGAACAGTCTGGATTCAATCATGCTCTTAGTGCGTTATATGCAATTAAACTGCAATAGAGATAATGGCCTCCATTGCCAACTGAGTAATAATCCTAGTCATAATCACCTCCATTACTTTTATTAGGCCTGGCATTATCTTCATCACTCTTAATATTATTTTACTTTTCCACAAGAAGAAAGTGTTTGACAATGAAACCTAGAAAGTACGAGATAAAAGAAACACTGATGCTTACAAAATGAGTTTGGAGGGAATGTGTTTCGGACTGGGTTGACGCTGGAGCTAATATCTCATTGGGATCTATTCTTCCTTTCTCCCTGCTCATTTGAAGAACTCTAGAGTTTAATCTACTGTAGCAGCTGTCCACTGACTCAGCGGCTGGTGCCCAGGGCATCGGAGCAAGGTTGGGGGAGCAGAGGACGTTGCTTGGAGACATCATATGGCTGAACAATCTTTATAAGCAAACAGCATCTCAGCTGAAATCCACCTAATCAGCCCTGGACACACATCACACAAGCGCGGTGCCACTGATGAATGACCACAAATTATTTAAAAAAAAAAAAACACTTCCCACTAGGCTTCCCCCACAGACAAACAGCTTGGCTATTCTTAGAAAATTGTATCCGGGGGGGCTGAAATAGCAAGAGTCCATCCACTTCCAAGATTGTGGTTCACTAGGTAATAGGTGGCCATCACATTATATAATTAGCAAAAGATTATGAAGATGTAAATCTGAAGGTGATGGAGGTGAAGACACAAAAAAAGCAGACCTTACATTAATATATTAATAAGATGGTCTTATGTTTATCTGTCATCCTGGGTGTAATTAATTCCTGAAAACCCAACCATATTAATCCCTCTGTTTTAGCCTTATCTGACTTCCTGGCTGTATCTATGCAGAAACATGCGGCGTTGAAGTTAGAGTGTGTGTGTGTGTCTTGTGTATTTTTGCATGTGCCTTTATAGCGCACGTGTCGATTAAGGGTTTGGTAATTCTGACTGTTGGGTGGGAACCACCATATTAAAGCTATGATGGAGACACCAGCTGAAAGCTCTGCAGTCACTGCAACTTTTTACTGGCACACATTCGCATGTGCTGTTTCAGAGGGCCCTGAGTGACATTCCTGCTGACATGAATCAAATACCGCAAGATTCCGTGGCTGAACTTTTAACCCTGTGTCCGTAACCAGAAAACCATGGCACAGCGCTCTATCCCAAACATGCTGGGCATGGGCCTATTTTAGTGCACAAATAAAAGGGTTGGAGCCTAGACGATTACAAGCCATACTTTGGTGGAAACCTAGCACGATACAAAAATATACAATATCAGAGTAACAATACACCCTGCAAAGCTGCCTCCAATCCTGCCAAGACATAAATATCACCTCATCCAGACGGTGCGGTCAGATGAGGGGCTGTGGCTGTGGGCGTGTGTTTGTGTACATGTGTGATTTGAAGTACCTTCATGCGAATGGGGAAACCAGATTTGCGAGGCGCTTGAGTGGGGTCCGCCTCGGAAGGAGGGTGAAGAGGGCGAGGAGGGCGGCCGGGAGGGATGAGACGGGTGGGAAGGGGGGGAACCCAGACTACTGGCCAGAAAGGTCCCCATGAAGGAGGCGGAGGAATTGCCCATCAATCCACTGCCTGCATTCCCACAGAAACAAAGGTAAGGAGAGAAAAATGGTTAGAATTAGGAGTGCGTGCACACTGGGACAATGAGTGTGTCCAAAAAAATTCACAATGTAGATTTAAAAAAAAAAGGGTGAGACCCACTTTTTTTTTTTCTTTTTTAAAGGTGGAATCATTAAGCCAGGCAAATATGATCACTGCTCTCAGGAGAGGTTGAATGAGTGAGAGTGTATGTGTGTGTGTGTGAGCGAGAAAGTGTGAGACTCTCCTCCCCCTCACTGTCAGCAGAGTCCTCTTCCCTCGTCTTCTCTCCCCTCACACCACCTCTCCCCATGGACAGACAGAGGTCTCATCTCACAGCTGAGTACACACTTTCTCAGGCTCTCTCCCTCTCGCTCTCACACACTTTTGCTCCTGCTCCCCAGTGTCCCTTTCTCAATTTCTCTCCCTCCCTCCATTATCTTGTGCTCTCCATCTCTCACTTTCATGCCCTCAATCTCTTTTATTGCTTTGCTCCATTTCACCTCCTCTCTGTCTCGTTTTCTTTCAGTCTTGCTTTTTCTCTGCATGACGCTGACAATCCTGTGCTCTTCTTTCTTCTCTGGTTCCATTTCGGTGTTTCACTCCTTTTCCTTCCTTCTGCTTTGTTACAAAAGCCGTCTTCACTCCTCTCTTCCCCTCCTCTGTCCCATTTTGATGTGCAGAAATACACCATGCCTCTTCCAAATCCTCATTGTCTCTTCCTTCCCTCCCTCCTTCCCTGTTTCTTTCTAACACATAGCATTGCTTTGCTTTGTTCTTTACCATAATAATGGCACCAGCAGAGCAATCTGTCCCTGGCTGGCTGAACTGTGTGTTTAACAAGACTATGATGAGTAATTGACCATTTGTAGCAACGCCCGTATGACTGGGGGCTGATTGTCTATTATGCATTGCTGGGCAAGCTGGAGAAAACACACTGATTAACCACTGCTTAAATTGCATTCCCATTACGCGCCCGCCAGTGCACTTGAGTGAGGGGCCTGGGTGCCCAGCTCTTTGCACATTCATTTCCCCCAAGTCACACCACCGTGAAGTCTCATGCATATGTATGAAGTTGCCTGTATGAGAGCACGCATGCAGATACTTGCTCAGACACACATTAGTGTATCGTATATCGCGCGCACCAAAACACGAGGAGAGCGACACAGTTGAAATTCATTATCAGCCTCTTATGACAAGCTGATCTCACAAGGAATGCTGAGTGATTTGATTTTCTTGAAGCATGAATCAGTCCAAACATGCATTGATCCTTTTTTTTTTTTTTTTTTTTTCTTTTTCTGGGAGTGTGAGAACAATTGTGTGGGAGCCTTAATCAGCCAGCCAGTGAGTGAGCACATCCTCTGGGCAAACAGCAGGGATAAACCCATCAGTCTGCTTCCCGCTCTTGCACCGAATAGCCTATGGCTCATAGGCCAGAGCACAGGAGCGTGCAGAGGCGCGCGTGCGCACACACACACACATGGGTATGAACACGCATTTTCACATACATACAGAAACACCTCCGTTACACTTGGTACCACAGCCCCAGACAGGTGGAAATCCCCCACAATCCCCGACCTTACAGAGTTCTGCTTCGAAAAAAAACAACCTTAAAACCAATCCTCTGTGTGTGTTTGTGCTCGCGTGTGTGTTTGCGCGCGCGCGTGTGCAGCGACACATCGGAGACTCTCGGAGGCCTCTGAAATTTGATCATAGAAGGAAATAAAGAAGGCAAAGTGTGTTGTGGTTCATTTCTGTTGTTGCTGTTGATTTTATGGATTATCAGGTTATCTTAGTCTAAGCCTGCAAAATTAAGGCTGGAGATGCAGCTCTAGGAGCAAAACATCCTTACAGAAAACAATGGGAGAGCATCCACTATGATTAGGGGGGAAAAAAAACAAAAAAACATACTGAATCACATGGTAGCAAAAGGCTGCTATAGAAGCGTTGCACATGTTGATGGGAGGTATTGTGAAGTAGCCTGGTCACATACTACATTTTTCTCCCTTTTCTCTGTATCAGTCCCCATTCCCCTCTGTCCCCTCCGCTGCCACCTCCTATCACTCTGTCCCTGTGGAGTGCAGGGTGGGTGGATTATGGCCAGCATGCTCACCAGGCTCACATCCAACCTTCATCATCCAGATACGTCGGGCTCCTGTATGTCACCGCCCTCCATACTGCACACTCATTGCCCCCCACCCCCCTTCTTCTGCCTGTCGCCCCCAGGAACCCCAGCTTTCCTCAGTGCCTCCGGCTCACATAAATCTGCTAATCCTCCTGCATTATTAACAGCCTTGCCTTAGAGAGAGAGGGAGAAAGGCTGAGAGAGACAGAGTGACAGGGAGAGGCTGCAAAGCCCCTCTTAACACACTGAGGAGAGGGCCTCTGCCAGAAAGACAAGGAAAGGAGAAGGACAATACATAAAAAGGGGATGTGTAGATGTTGGGCAAGGAGATCTTTGAAGTGGAAGCCTGTGTTCAGGGAGAAAAGGATTGAATGAAAACCTCAGAAGGGTCTTGGATCAAATCAAACTTCAAGCCCTTCCCACAGCACAACCATATCAGACCTTTCAGTGGTCCACTTTGGCCCTGGCATTTTGACTTCGTAAAGGACAGAGCACCGCTCTCATGTGAACTGTAGTAGGTGAGAGTTGGTGGTTGGCTGACTCCTCAACCTGTCAGTCACACTAAATGACCTCTCTCTCAGTGTTATGTCTGCCTCCTACTGAAAAGTATGCTCTGCATGATGCCACACAATAAAAAAAATTTTTTTTGCAGTTTTTCTCAAGTGTTTTCATACCACTGTTTAGAAAATATGAGCTCTACTCACACGGTGTTAATACAATGCCCTCTCTGAACCCATTTAAAACCTAATGAATCAGAGGTGTAGGTGAGAAAGCACACAGGTTATAAAAATGGGCTGGTCTACCTTGGTTGTTGGGGCAGTTTTACTTTGGAAGCCAACCAAAGCAGTGCAAAACAAGTGGAATAAAAGTCTGAGGCATGACGGCGCCACTGCTGGACTTACTATTACAGTTTTAGTGGTGTAATAAATAGTGACATAGCCGTTGCTACACCACCTCCTTGTAAAAGCTATGTTTTTTGAGCCCCTGTATTTTTTTTCCTTTCCTAAACTGTGTTTATTTATTTCTCCAGTTCTTAAGTGGTGCCAGCAGTGCAGTTGTTTGGGCTCTTAAGAAAATCGGGTCATGTGCATCCTAATCGGCACCGATCCCTGACAGAGATGGAGATTAATCCTATTAGGGAATTAAAGGAGAAGGGGACACTGGGATAAGGGGAAACCCACCTCCCTTCCTGACATCTAAACATCCCATCCCAACACGCTCGCTCACACGCTTGTCTCCACATACATTCAAATGTACTAACGGAGAAACAAACACAAATACCGCAGCACCTCCGGAGGTGGAGGTGTTGTTAACTAGTGCTACTGTTTTGCTCCAGCGTTGGTGTGTAGGGTAAAGGAGACCAGTTTGTGCGCAGCAACAAAAATACACATGCATGCGCGCACAGTAAATGTGGGCCCAGGAACAGGCCCCTGAGGGCGGCACGGAGTGAGCAGCAGGCAGGGAGGCGTAGCAGGGAGAACGAAGGCCCAGTTGTCATGGGAACGAAAGAAACAGCGCTCGAGGCAAGGAGGCTGAGTACAAGCCATTACAGCAGCAGTGAGCAGATGCAGTTGGTCAGCATGCTGCTCGGCAAGAACAGCCAGCCTACCTTGAAACCCCAGCTAAGCCACAGTTACAATCAAGTTGAGGGGAGGCAGGTGCCATCATCTTTAACTCGTCTGTGTCCATCATCACATAACTCTGGGTCATTTGGTGCCTCAGCAAGGAATAAAATAATAAAACAATGTAAATGGGATCAATCTGCATAGGACCAAAAAGTGATTTTTTTGGGGGGGGGGGGGGATTAAGACAGCAAGCACCCACCCACCAACACATTGTTCTTTTAAATGCTGGGAATGAGATCAAAATTCTCCCGATGAGGCACACACCCATCCACATGCACTTGTGTTTATGAGCATGTGAGGGCGCACATACGGAGCTACAAGTATGCCTCCAAGAAGAAGCTCAATTATTTCACCTCGTATCACATTTCTCTGTCTGCTCTTGAAAAATGAGCCAAGGTAGTCTTAAGCTCTCCGTCTTATTTGCAGCCCGCAGCCCGAAGGGACGGACGGACGCGTCGTCCAGACAAAGACACCAGACACACAATGAGGGGCGAGAGTGATGGTGACAAGAGGAGAAGAGAGACAGAAAGAAAATTGCAGGTGTGACTGTATCAACCTGCTCTCCACACCTCAGTGATGGCCAAGTGCGACAGAGAGGAGGCTAGAAGGAGAAGAAGGAGAAGAAATGCCAGGGAATAAAAACACACAGAGACGCAACACCAGTTTTATAAAAGCGCGTATCACACAGTCAGTAAGCAATTTAGGTTGCTCGGTGAGTGGTCAGTGCCATGTGGCAGCCAGGTTCCTCAACACACCCTGAATAATCATGGCTCACAGACTCCCTCTCTCTCTCTCTCTCGCCGTCATGTCCTCTCACAGAAAACACACACTCCCCTCGTTGTCTTAAATGAATGAAATCAACATCAAGTTGGTGATTCAAAAGAAAAGAAATAATAATTTCTTCTTCCAGGAGCCGCTTGTTACTGGCGCTGTTTAACGCAGCAAGACGAGACACCAGAACATGTATTGGTACGTTTTGTTTTTTTTTATTTAAGACATTAAGAATTTCTGTGTTTAGCTGTAAAGTTTTAGCAGTTTGGCTCTTTAGTACTTGTTGAGGAAAGAACCCACTATGAAAGTTGGTAACAGCGATGAAGAAATAGACATCTGAATAGTTACTTACCAAATAAAAACATACTGAGCAGGATGCTCGTTGGTAAGAGTTTCACTCCCACTTCAGTGTCTTTCTCATCAGACTTTCCTACCAATGTAGTTCCATGTTCTGCCCAGGAATTCAGACGCCCAAGAAGAAGCCAGCCAGACTTTCCACACACACACACACACACACACTCTCGCTCAAACACAGAACTTAGTTTTTGACCCTCCAATAAGACAGATTGGATTGGGCAACTGTACACACCAGCAGCCCCAGACAGACTGCACTGCTACCCTGGAGGGCCGCTGACTAACCCAGCACCTACTTCCTTACAATAAAACACAGAAGGAATTTCAAATGGCTACTAAAGTGGGGGGATTTCCTTCAAACAGTCAAAGTCATCTTGAAAACATTAGCACAACTGGTAGCCAAATTCCTCCTCACTTCGGAAACAACTGTAGCAAGTTTTTTTCCCCGTCTTCTTCTTAACTTGCCCCCTGCTTTACAAACTTCCACCCCCTGACTTTTTCTTTTTAAGTTGGTGTGCGGCTAGATGGTGGGGCTGGGGGAGTGGGTTACTACAGCAGGAGGCTGGTCTGATCAGTGGTATATTGAAGGGAGAGAGAGAGAGAGAGAGCGCAAGCAGGCAGTCCAGTGCTGGACCTGGGCCCAGTGCAGGGGTGGGGGAAAGTGCCAGCAGCGCACGCCTCCAACACTCTCCATACTGCGTGCCTGTGGAGTGAGTGTAGTGGATGTGGTCAGTGTGGGGGTGGGAGAAGGAGAAGCAGTTAGAAGAATGGATGGCGGAAGAGAGTGAGAGCCTCTTTACTACAGGCAACATCCAGAGGAGGGGAAAGGGGTGAGAGTTTAGAGTCGATAAGAGTGCGAGGAACTGTGAGAAACTTTCAAACTGAACTCAGTAGAGAGCATGTGGGAGTGTGTGTGCGTGTGTGTGCTGCTGAACATATGTGAGTGTGTGTGTTTGTGTGTGCGATTGTACGTCCGTATGGTGGTCGTCTCGCTCAAGTTGACAGCCTGTGTTTTCAGAGTGGCTTCGTGGTCAGCCACTCTCTCGCTATTGAAGTGATGACAGCGTAAAAGGGATTCTGGAAATTCTTTGCATGAGTACAATGCAAATAAAATTGGCTTGGGGAGGTCAGCCGAAGCCCCCCGGACACTTCGCCCAGCTGTTTATACAGTATACAAGTTGACATGATATGGATAAGAGGTTTTAATCCGAAACAAATTAGACCAACTGGCTCGTTCAAGTTTGGCAGGGAGCCTGAAAATAACAATGGCTCCACACATGCCATGCTATAGAGAAAAAGCAGGAGCAAATGTGCACACATGCCACCAGTGTTTATCTTTATCTGCTCCTCAACCTTTTTCACTGTTCGTACAGCAGTTTGCAAATCCAAATCCAACATCACATGCGTGCAGGTACCTGAGCAGGCTCCTTCCTCACGGAGCACTGCACCTCAGTTTTACCACAATTAATCATTCATAAAGCTTTTTTTTTTTTTTTTTTTAAATCAAAAAGGAGCTCCCTCTCCAGTCCCATAGCTGCTGCACCAACAGTGGTGTGAGGGGAAGGAGGGGGGGTCAATAGAAAGTGATGGCAATGTCTGATAGAGTTCCTGCTGAAGATGTGTGTTATGGGCAAAGTAAATAAAGAGGACAGACTGGAAATTTCATGGCTATTTTCGGGGAGCAGGCCAGGAAGCACCGTTTAAGAGCCAATCAGACCTCTGACTGCCAGAGTGAGATTGAGCTAAGCGGTGAAGATTGTGGGTGAAAGCTACAGAGAAGGAAAAGACTGGGGTAAGAGTAGCACGATGAAGGGTAAAGTGCAGCGCTAAAGGTTTAATGCCACTCACTGTTTAATGCTGTTAAAATATTAACGGTCTAAGGCAAAGGTTTGGGCTCGTCACTTGGACCCTGCTGCGGCCCATGTGAAAGTGCAGTTGTTTGCTGAGTCACTGGCTTCATCTGCGGAGAACAAGCAGACATTCCAGGCCTGGGATACGGAAGGTGGGAGGACAGATTCAAAACAGCAACAGCACCAGGCCAGGACAAATGAGCTCAAGGCCCATTACCTTCCTTTTATACTCACCCACACATGCACACTCGCTTTACCTATTCCCACAACACAGATTTAATAGCACATAACAAGAAAACCACAACACAAAAATAACTACATTCTGCTTTTGCTCATTTCTGTCCTTTCTCTGAGAACTTAAGTGTTTGTGATGTAACAGGAAGTGCGTATTACTCAAGCAGTTTTCTCATTACCAAGTGTTTTCTCTCCAAGCACACAGTTATTTCCATCAGCGTTTTAGTTTATTAAACTGCCCTACACGTTTTACTAAACGTATTCCTTTTTTTCCCCCTCTTTGTTAAATGGATAAAATGCAAGCATTTCTTATGGAATGGGCATAAAAGGCATCGCATTTTGTTGAGAGCTCGCGGGGTCAGAAGTACTTTGCTCCTTGTAGCTTATAGAGGACAGCTACATCCTCCTCAGGGGGGGGACCGTTTGTTATGTGTCCAAACCAAACTGGTGAGTGTGCTTGTTAACTGACCCATTGTTACACGAGGGTCGTTTGTTGCATCCCAGCTCTTTATTCCCGAGGCATGAAATTGCGATTACCATAGTTCTCGTAGTGCTCATCCATCTCATTCTCTCATCCACACATTCACGCTAACATCCGCATTTTTATTTTGGCTTCTCTCGTTCTCTTCCCTTCTCTAGTCATTTCCGTCTTCCTCTTTTTATGATATATACACACAGCAGCAGCAGCAGCAGCAGCGCACCCAAACACAAAAAGAGCCGCCCACAGCTGCGTCAGGCCATCTCTCTAACAATCCAATCTGTTTTCTTTCCCATGATGTTTCCCATTGGCACAGGGAGGAGAAAATCAGATTTACTCCCCCACAGGGCCCATGCAGTTGCACTGATATGGAAAATGATTTCAGTGCTGCTTGAGCCCATAAACATTATTTTGGTCTCCCCTGTTAATGACACATTTCTTCCCAGCATTGTGGATCTCACAGAGGAAGAGATGAGTTTAAGGGGGTGAAGAGGGGGGGGGGAGGAAGAGAGGAAGAGGGGAGGAATCCTCCAGGGCCTCGCATACAACAAGGGAGTCCTTCACCCCTAAAACTGCATTCTGACATCCAAGACTTCTTTCACCCTCTTCTTCATACACACACACACACTCACACACACACAGCTAATCACCCAACGAATCATTCAGGAGCTTGAATTGTATGGGCCATTAAATACCACTTCCCCAACCCCAAAAAACAAACAAACAAAAAAAAATTCCCAGTTAGAAAACTAGCAGAGTCAAAGAATGCTTTCTCACTTCTCTCTATATCTAGCTGTCAGCCTGATTCCAAACACGTTTGGCTCCGGGGCTCAAAGCAGCCCTACTACAATTGTGTCATACAGCCCACATATCTTTTATTGGTGGTAGCAGCCAATATAGCAACCCTCTGCTCCTTTTTTTTTTAATGCAGGGATAAAATTTATACTTTTAGCGGTGTGTTACAAACACTTTCTGCCCGAGGCATATTGTCAACGAGAGCAGCACGCCGTAGCCTCGAGTCCTAAATGCAAGTCATTTAATATGATGGTGTTAAAAAGAGACTCCAACAGGCCAATAGTGAGGCACTAAACCTCCCATTTGGCATCCATTAAGGCCCATCTGCAGGAACAAATGTAAGTGGGATGAACAGGAAACAGCCACGTTAGCTATGACTAAAAACTATCCTTCATTTGTGAATATTCTCTCACAGGTCTCTAAAAACTCCAGATCCAAAAATGGGATTTTTCATGGTCCTCCTGTTCCACTGGAAAGATCAGATGGAATGCTCTGGATCTGGTTTGTTTTACAGCTGATGACTGATCCTTCTAAATCCATTGGTTTTATGTTCTGGCCATGGAGATGGATGGGTGACTAACGGCAGCTTGCGTGCCATGTTTCAGCCGACGCAGGCAAAGCGCAGCCAGCCAGGTCACGGACACAGACATGCCTCGTAGTGGGGAAAAAGACAGATTAAAACAAGGATTCAGCACTATTCTCTCTAAATAGTACCCTGTTAACTTTTGAACTTAATTGGTTAATTGAGATGTGGTTAGACTGGGCAGGTTTCCCCTCCCTTGGGGTGACCATACGGCTCCAGTATTTCAGCCTGGTACTGCCTGGCACAGGAGGTGGCTGTGTCTCTCTCGCTCGCTCTCTCTTTCTCTTTTTGAGCATCCCACCGCTCCACTGACGAGGAGTAATGATGCCGCACAGGAGGCAGTAAAACTGTGTTTTGCGAGTGTGTTTTAGCAGAGATTGTACCCATGCACTGCACATATGCTCGTGCCACATCAAAGCAGCGCTTTGACTACCCAGTCCTGGGTGGTCTAATCCTCTCTTCTCTCAACCAGCAGTGCTAGGTAGATAGGCTTTGGAAAAGTGTAGTGTGGATGTGGGTGGATGTTACCTCACCACAGGCGAGGGTTCTGTCAAATTCAGAAGTTAGTTTGCTTTGGAGGAGACACGGGCAACATGCTGAGGGAGAATAAAAGTGTGCTGCAATGCATACACAGATAAACGCGCGCACACATAGGCGTCGCGTTTCTCGAGTCTCCCCATCTCCTTTGGTTGATGTATAATGATAACCACAACACCACATAAATCTGCAAGCAGCTCAATTCATTGGGGCAAATTTTGCCTGCTGTCTTCCCTTTTTCACTTTCATCCCCTCTTTTCCCTCTGCTCCTTCGAGCCCCATCACTCATTCCCCTTCTCAGTTTTCCTTTTCCGTCCTCACACCCTCTCCATCATCCCACCATCGCTCTCCCTCCATCCCCCTGCTACTCAGCTCCATATTTCTGTCCTCCCTCATCACCTCAGTCTCTTCCCTCAGTTGGCGTCAGCCACATGCTTCAAAATGGAAACACTTTCTCTTCATTTTCTAGGTTTTTTTTTCTTTTTTTAAATCGCTTCTCCTCCCACTCCCTTGTCCCATTTGCGCTCCGTTTCTCTGCTCTTGTTCGTCCATTAGTTTTCACGAGGTCTGCGAGCGTAATGAACATCTTGTTTTATGCAGTCACAGGTTAGCCCCTCCCTATATCAGAGCCACCCATAAATCAACATCCCAGCATTCAAATGGCAATGAAGACTTGTCAGAATGTCCTGCTCTCCCTTGTCCTCCCATCCTCTCTCCCTCCCTCTGTCTGTCTGTCTGTCTGCGGCCTGGAACCTCATTTAGGTCATGCAGAGCAGCCCTGGACATTAGAGGCCTGGTTGGAGACACTGCGTTGCTGCTGTCCTCCGAGTTCTCTTGGATTGTCCTGTAATATGATAAAGCCTGATGTCTGTGAGAGAAACAGAAGGCAGCTCCCTGCTCTGGCTTCTCTCTTTCTGATGTAGCCTGTCAGAGGCACAGAGCAGAACAGTGTAGATAACAGAGCCGGGAACTGCTGCACCAGCCAGCCCAAGGTCTTTCTGCAGCCCTGAATGTAATTTGCAGTTGGTTCACAAGGGAAACAAAGGAGAAATGTTTAATTCTTGTAGCGTTTGGCTAAGACAAATGCAAGCGGTTTTGTTCTGATAACCTACAGACAGGGGAAGCGAGGCACCTGGGTAGCCAAGGCCAAACATTATACAGTATCACCTTGTAAAGAACACGCTGTATAATCTCATGTGCATCTCCTTGACTTCTTTTGTTAGCAAACGTCTTAGCCGCAATGACAAGACCCTTCTTGGCTCATAGAGATAACCACCTTCTCTTCCATTTTAGCCACATGCGCTTTCAAATGTACACGAGTTTAGCCAAATCACGCTGTCAAACTGGGCTTTAAAGTTGAGTTATATCTCTCGATAACTCCCAGCACCGGTCATCTATGGAATGCTGCGGCCGGTGTCTGCTCAGCATCTGCAGCAACAAAGGCAGAGATGAGTAAAATTAGGAGCATTTCCTGTAATCCGAACAGAAGAGTGTTGGTCACCATCACACGAACATGAGCAGATAAAGTGTAACATAGAACAGGGAAGCAATTTTTTTTTAAAAAGCCTCTCCTATCCCCTGATTTGTCATGCCCTACCTTAGCCTCCTCTCCTCTCAAGCTGGTTATGTTGATGGGCTTTAACGGCTCAGCATGGAAAAGGCAAAATACAAGGTCAAACCCCGGCGGAGGAGGGGGAGTTTTTTTTTTTTTTTTTTCCTCCCCTAGATCAACTGCTCATTGCGGTCTGTGTGGACGGCCGCGCGGCCACCATCGCAGCCTTCCATCAGTGATCACACTTAGTCCGCTGGACTGGAGAGGCAGTACGGGCGATCATCTGTTATCCTCCCCTCGCTCTGTATTTTTCTGTGGGTCATATACAGAAAAATGGCAGCGAGGAGGGGAACAGGCCTTGTGGGCTTACAACAGGCTTGCAGCCTCGAAGCCAACAGATGTGTTGCAGCTGCTTGTTTGGTTTGCCTTAGCACATCTTTCCAATCACACACACTCACTGACAAGTCACACAAAATACCACTAAATACTGAAAAGTTAGAAGGCCACAAGAAAAAAAAACAAAAAAAAAACAAGTTTTCCAACTGGCCATGCCTTATAGCTCTATACTGGCACAGTTTTAGGTTTCAAATAAAAACTCGATATCCCTGAGTAACTGTTAAACTTTGAACAGTACACCTATTCTTCTTCTTTTTAATTTATGCTTAACTTTGGCCATAAAGCATACCTGCACCTATGCTGGGTCAGAAAGACAAAATTTATGTGTAAGATCTGTCCAGTGCATTGATTTGGTGAACATATAAAACAAAGAAAGCAAATCATAGCTCTGGGGTTGAATGGAGGGAACACAAGGGAAAAGTAGTGCAGGGAAACCTCAGCTGGGAGTCTGAATACTCACAGGAGAGCAACAGCTTTCAGCAGGTTATCACAACGCCAGTGTGAGCCAAGCTCAGTCTAGATCTGGCAGAGGCCATAATGGAGAGGAGGGGCGGGGAGTGGAGGGGGAGCGACGAGGAAGCAGACTAAAGAAGAGTTATTAGGGTGCTGTGAGGCAATGAGGGGAAGAAGGTCTCCTGAAATGTTTTGACACAGAGAGATTGCAAATGTGACACAGGTACTTAAACACGGAGTTTGAAAATCAAAACACGGACATCTTTCTTTCTGCATCCTCCCTCCCCTGCTTCTTTTGTTTCCTTCTACTTTTTTTTTGGGACACAACTATTAGTTGCCGCTTCAGCTTAAACTGCTCGTTCCCTGATGCTTAACGGCAAAGTGTGTTTTATGACTGTCAGACTGGCCTTGATTCTTTACCAAGTTGACCAATAACAGAGTCCACGTTCTTCGCGCCCTTAAACACCCCATTATTTTAACGGGTTAACATGAAAACCAGACGGTCCAGCAAAATGAATAACCTGTGCTGGGACCACAACGTTGCGCGTTGTTTTGTGTTGTATTGCAGCAGCAGCACCTTTCACTTGTAGTACCGCACGCACACCGCGTTCTCTCACAGCCACTGTGTGAGTATGGATTTGTGTTTCGGAGAGTGTGGTTTCTAGCCCGCACTGTATTTGATCTGGCACGGCTTTCTATTGTGGCGATGGGCTTTGCTCTCCTCAGATAAGAGAGCAGTTATGTCAACACTGGGTGCTGTGAAGGAGCCGCCTGGTCGTGTTGACATTCTACAACATTGCTTATTTACTCTGACCACAGAGTTCAGCCATAATCTAGCTTCTAATAGGCTAATAACCAGAAACCTCCTGGGTGGAGCCCCCTATTGGCACTGCCTGGTACTGGCTGTCTGCCCGGCAGGTGAGGAAAGAGGAGTAGAATGGGGGTAACAAATGGCTTTGAAAAACCCTGCGTTTAAAGCAGGCTGCTAGCAGATTGTGAAAAAAAAGCTTGACAAATGCTTCTCACAACACACACAGCCCCTTATAGACTCAGGCAGCATGAGTCTGCATATTGAGCTGTGCTGAGCAGCCCTATCAGTAAAGAGCCAGTGGAGCAATCCATGCATAATTAGAGTAGGGGGAGGGGGTTAATTGACTTCGTTGAGAAAGATCCTGATTTCTATCAGCCAGTCCCATAATCATGTGAGTCAGGGCTCTCATTAAACCCCCCCCCTCCCTCATTTATCTCTCTTCTGTTCTTCCCTTCCAACCCCCCCTCCCCCTCCTTTGGAAAAAAAAAAAGGTGAAACCCCAAACACTCCTGCTGTGTCCAAACCAGGCCAGAAAAGGGTGAGGCAGATTTATAGCTAGCACCTGAGTGAGTAAGGTGCACATAAACACATGATAAATGTACATTCACATACACACAAACACTAAAAGCTCCAGACTGCGGTTGACCTTACTGTGACCTCAGTGTGGTAATGTGCTCGCCAGCCGATATTAGCAGCAAACCTGCTTCCACGCAGCCCTGTGGCCAGCAACGTTCCCCATACAGCGTTGCACAAAAGCTGCAAACACTTTTTTTTTTCCCCTCATTTTATTATTGTCAACAATGATGCTCAAACCACAATGCAGCAGGAACAGCACCATAACAAGTGTTTTGAATTATTTACAAGCAGAAAGTATACACTGCATAATGACATGCATGCTTACCACAAACACAATACATTACACTGGCATGTCAACACCTATGAATATTTACTCAAAGCATATCCGCTAAGACAAGGCTTTTATTCAACACGGTTTTAACCTATCGCAAAAGGAACACAGCTTCCTTCTGGCTGCTGTCCTTTTCGCTTCCCTTTCTCCCTTATTCTCTCTTTCTGTGCTTTGTGGAAACAGTGAAAGATTTGGAGAAAAACTGAATTCCACTGAGAGTGTGAGAGAGAGAGAGAGAGAAAAAAGCATGACAAGGAGAAAAGAGATGAAAAGTGACAAATGAGAGATTTCCTTCACAAGCCCATAAATCACAAGATGTGGGCAGGGGCAGTATAAGGTCTCCCTTAAAAAAAAAAAAAAAAGCCAAACTTTTCTCCCCCTTTTTTTTCCCTCCTTTCACAACTAGCTCTAACCACCATTCTCCCTTTACATGTTCACAAATACAAACCTACGCAAACATGTGTGCACAATCAAAAGAACGCGCACTTTCTCCCTTCTTCTCCTAGATGGTGTGTGCTGGAATGGGATTGCTCCCCACCAATCTGGTTGTGGCACAGCAGCCTGGCTGATTGGCACAGGACCGTGCCTCGTAAAAATCACTTACAGTTAGGTGCGGAGCAGGCTTCAAAGCAAAAGGAGTCCGAGCAAGCGTGCTGTAATAAATCCTGCTCGTTCTCAAATGAAAACACACAGAGTGGAGGTCAGTTTGGCGCAGCTGCTGCTACAGGTAAGAGACATGGACAAATGTGGGAAATAAGCTCTTCAGCGAACTTGCTTCATGCATACAGCGCAGTGCTACACACTTGGTGAGAGTTTGGAAGAGAGGGGCAGAGGCACACTGGGATTAGCTATCTGCTGAATTGGTGGGGAGAAAACTGAGTAAGCAATGGGAGCAACTGTCAGCAGCCTTTTAGCTTCAACGCTTGTGAGAGTTAATGTGGGCCACCGCCGGATGCGAGACTGAAAAGCACCGCCGTTAGACTCAACATACGTGAGCTGTTTAAGGCAAGGTGACGATACGGCTGGGTTGGAGAGCTGGGAAGGCTCAGTCAGTGCTTGAGAAACTTGAGCCCTGCCCAGGATGGTCCCAGAGACTGATGGAGATCCAAAAGGACTTAGGATCTGCTTTCATTCTGAGTGTTCGCCATCTGCCTGGCTAGAAAGAGAACCCATGGAGCTGGAGAAAAGTGACAACTGACAGATGAGACAGTGAGCGCAAAAAAGTGTGTGTATGTGTGTTGTGCATGTGTACGAGTGCAGACAGCATGTCAGTATTGATCCTCAAAGCAGCTCCACTTTCTGAAATAAGATCTGTCAAATGGGGATACACACATTTAGTCTCTCTCACACACACACACGCACACACACAATAGAGTTAATACACTGTGGACCTCACAGCTTAAAGAAAATTTGCTCTCTAAAATAACAGACATCTGCAGAACCCTCACATGTTCCACTTTTCCCAACCATCCTCTGCTTCCCACACAGCTGCGCACTTTACCGCTATGCGCGTGGTATTGATCCATCCAGTTTCCATGTGCACAGATGATTCTAGTCTTGCAGTAGCCTGTTACCAAGGATGACCAATTCTCTCCTCATACTTCATTACTTAGCCAACAGGTTACTGATCTTGTACATGAGCAAAATAACTCAAACACATTTTGTTTCCTAACAACCACACGCAACAGCACATCTATGATTGGTAGTCAGCAGTGAACTATTGCAGTTGGGGCTCACTGCTGACTACCAAAAGCCCTGCTGTATGAAAATGCTTCCCGTAGGTCTCTCATGAGATCCCATGAGTAATCCTTGAACCACGGCAGTCTACGCATGAGCCATGACTAAACCAGTAAGTAATCAGCATAGATACATACAAGAAAATTCCTATGACTGTGCTGAATGTTCTCTCTGACCTCCAGATCCCTGGAGAAACCACAATGGTGTCTGTATTTCTTCTGCCTAGATAAAAGACAGATAACACAGGCCTAAGGGTCTGATGAAGATACAGCAGATATATTCCCATAACTGTCAGCCCATATGCAAGAAATATGATGTGATTTTAAACACTTCGCTGCTGTGCAAAAAAAAAAGAAAAGAAAACAAAGCTTTTGCAGGAGGGAGAGTAAAAATACACACACACGCAATATACGCGCACATGCACACACACACACAAAATCCTAATTATAATTCAAATTATGAGGTGAAAAATAAGCACAGCTTCTTAAAAGCCCTACCTGATTACTTTAGCAACAGACTTACAATGTATAAATCCATCTGTCTGCTATTATTCAGACATACCCGCTAATCAGCAATGTAATTGAAGCAGGTGGATTTATCAACCAACAGCCCCATAAAGAAGTGGAGAAGAGAGAGATGGATGGAATATAAAATGCCCAGGGATGAGGTAGAATTAGGCACCTGCATCAGCCCCCCGTCCACCCCCACATGCTGCCCTCTCAGCTGCCTGCCACTCCGTTTCCTCTCTCACTCCTTTCATACAATCTCTACACCACACGGCTCCTTTGATTGCTGTTTCCCATGGGCATACGCACACACACACACACACACACACAAATACAACACAGGCGTACACAAAAACTCAAAACGCACTAAAACACACTTCTTCTGTACTGTTAAGAGACAGTTGTGCCAGCTGAGTTTTGATTTGGAAAGAAAAGTTGCCTCTACTACAAATAATGACAGGCATTCAAGAAACAAGTAGAGCTCAGTTATCAAACAGAAAACACACACACGGACACACACACACACACACACACACACACGTATGCAAAAACTTGCAAAAACATGCAAAAAGCATAAAAAAAACACTCCTTAAAAGCAAGTTTAATCACAGATACACACAGGCAGCCACCCACACATACCAAACACACTTACACAAGTGTGTTCACACACCCTCCCATTATGCTGTATAACCAAAAGGCATCGAGCCATTTCAGCAGCTTTCTGAGAGCCAGCCAAGTAAGAGGTCTGTCAGTGCATTAGCCAGCATGTAATCATAGCCCAACCTCACTGCAATTAGAACTGGTTCTAATTCTTCACTGGAAACGCTGCCTTCTCCCACCACTAATAGTTTACTTTACTGCAACAGCTGACAGACCCAACCTTGCCTCCCTGCTACAGCTTCCTCCACACACACATACACACACACACACACACACATCCACAGCTGTAGCTTGTCTGTCAGTACGGCAGATCAAAGTGGATCCTGGGAACAGTCTACCACCATGTCCCACTTGTGCCACATCAATCCCATGAGCCTAAAGAGGCTGTGCCACAGTTCACCTGTGTGGTCGAGCCTTAAAAAAAATGAAAATTAAAGAAAATCTCCTTACCAAAAACGAATGAGAAATGACAGTGAAACCGCGAAACAACTGGAAGAATAAAAACTTGTTCCTAAAGGGTGTCTATAGAATAGGCAAGCATGTAAGGCGTGGGTGGCAAGACAGTGCTGGGGAAACTTAGTTAATGAAGACTGAGGAAGAGGGAGCACTCCCTATACTGATGGTATTGCCATTAGCCTGTGAGCGGATGCACTTGGGTGTCACTTCAAAGCATTCCCCACTATTAATCAGAAGCTATCCAGCCCTCCAGCAATGGCCCTGCTAGCTGTGCCGCTAACTACCCCCTTCAACATAAGCACAATGGAGCTATCATCACGACCGTTATGCTACGCCTCGGCCAGACAGCGCACCTTTATCTCGGCATATATGTTACACACTCACAGCCAATTAATTTACCTGCCATGTCTGAGAATAAAGGAAAAGGAGTGGGTGGTGGCAGTGAGGTGTACGCAAGCAAGCATTTCCATTATGTATTAGTTTATGTATTAGGGTGGGGGGATGGGGAGAACCTGTCTCAGGTTGCATCCTGCAGGCTGTGCATTCGGCCTCTTTTTTTTTTTTTTTTTTTAATGAAAGCACCTGCAAGAGGTTGCAACCTGCCCACCTCCCCTCAAAAAAAAGCACAACCCTGGCCTGATCTGGCTCTCACCTGGCATCCCCAGGCAGGAAGCCCAGTGTCACCCTTGCAGCTTCTCCCCACCCCCTCCAGGCCCCCCTGGCAAACAGCAGCCACTCTGCTGGATATCAGCCACCAAGCTTGAGGATTAACTACAGCACTGGCCCTTTCATTTAATACTAGATACATTTTATACAACGTTAATCCCCAGCATCAACTCTTACGTCCTTTTGTTTTGACTGTTTTGATGGACAGCACTTTCTACTGGGTCAAAGTGAAAGCCCACAGGGCATGGGTGAAGAATTTATTCTCATTTTACTGGGGTGATTGCCAAGACTAATGGACAAAAAAAATAAACATTGCCTTGTTTTGCTGCTGCTTGTTTCTCATAAATTTGCACATTCATGTTACATGAGGATGAGAGGGCTTACAATACAAGACACTCTCCCCCTCCCTGTCCTGTTGTACTGTACTGAGACACCGCAGACTGTAGCAGTGCTGAGGGGATGAGATAACCGCTCACCATTGTGAGAAAAGGCTGTCAAGGCTTTGTTTTTTTTCCTCTTTATTCTCTCTCTCCCTCCCTCTCTCCTTTTATTCCCTCTCCCCATCTCTCTCTCTCCCTCCCTCCTTCTCTCTCTCTCTCTCTCTCTCTCTCTCTCTCTATCTCTCTACAATATGAAAAGCTGGAGTAGTGGTTGCAGAAATAGTCCTGTTTCTATAATTAGATGTAAACAGATGAACCAGACTCTCAAGCTTGCTCTGTCCCACTGGCCCCACGGCCTCCTGGGAAGCAAAATGTGAGAGTCTGCGTGACGTGCTTATGTTGTGAGTGTGTGTGTGTGTGTGTGTGTGTGTGTGTGTGTGTGTGTGTGTGTGTGTGTGTGTGTATGTGTATGTGTGTGTATGTGTGTGTATACACACGTGTGTACATGCTAGCTTTTTATGTGTCTGTAATGCACCAGTAAGTGTATGACAGCATTTGACAGTGTGCATCTAGTCTTGCTGTCGCATTCCTCTTTCTGTGTGTCTTTGTCTCTTTCTCGAGCAAACAAAGTAACCTTAACTCACTAACGCCAGAGGGGAGGTCAGTGGGCACGCATGGCAAGAAGAGGAATCTAACGCAAGCAGCGAGAGCAGACATACACACATCTGTTGCTGCAAAGTCAGTCATTTACCCCAGATCCTGGGATGCATACTGTATCACAGAGAGGAGGCAGTGTAGCCTAGTGGTCACATCAGGCAGAGGGGGCAGGGGGGGATAAAACGCAGAAAGAAGCAGAGGGCAAAAAACAATCCACTTTGAGGAACTGGGTGAGGTGGTGGTCGTGGTGGGGTGGGGTAATGAATGTAAAATGGGAAGGAGGGAAATGGAGGATACGGAGAGGCTGCGGGGAAGGGCAGAAAGTGTATGACATGGATCATCAAAGAACGTACATGTAGGCATGAAAGAATTTATGGTGTAAAATGAATGATTTGAACAAAAAGGAAGAGGGGGAGGAAGCAGAATTTTTTTCTGATCAATGTCAGGCGAAGCTCACGATATCCATGCAAGAGAGAGAGAGCAAGACAGAGGGGGAAGAAAGGAGAACGAGAAAGAGAGACGGAAAGCGCAACAAGTCCCTTTTGGATCGAGGACTTGGCATCTGGTTGGATGTTCCCAAGAGACTTATTAAAATGGAATTCCTGATGCTAATCTTTGTTTTCTCACAAAAGGGCTGACACATTATTGAGAGGCATATGATGTGTGTGTATATGTATATTATATATATATAAAATTATAATTTTCTGCTACTGTACATCACAAACACCTGCTTCTTTTCACTGGCAGTCCCTGAATATTGGATAAAGTTTATCTACCAATTTGCCACATACTATTATTTATAGATTACAGTCATTTGAGAAAGAGAAGCTCAAAACACAGAAAATATAAAGTGAACAAAATAAAGACAAATTCAAGAGCACCACTATGAGTTGATGAATTGCACCACTGTTTCAAAAGAAATTCCAAGCATTGCAACACGTTAGTGCTAAAGCAGAACGCGAAGCCTGCACAGCTAGCCCGAAAAACTGTCATTTTCAAAACTCCTAATTTGTGCGGAGAAAGAACAAGTCATGGGAGCGGTATGAATGCCGGTTCCTATGAATGCAGCATAAACTTGGACCACTGTACGAGCTGCATCGTGGGCATAAAATTCTGCCAGGAGAACCAACATCAGATCCAGCAGGGACGGACTCAGACGTTAGAGGGTTAACCATGCACCTGTCTAGGCCTCACAGCCAACCACAGGGTGCCTCAGCTCTAGTGGGGGTGGGGGAGGAGGGTAGGGGCAGTTGTCTGAAGAACACTGCCCGAGACACGCACACACACACACACACAAACCCACCCACCCACCCAAACATAACCACACACACATTCATAACACTCGTGCGCTTGAAGCATTGTCACTGACCACAAATCTGCTAACAACAATGGGGCAACGGCCCTTTTTTGTTCTTTTCACTGAACGATTACAATAATAAAATTGAAATTAAAAAAACAGTAATCTGGATTTTCTGCTTGAGCCGTTAATAATGTCTAACAGCTGTCACATGCAATACGGCCATGCGCTGAGGTGGGCCTGGGGCTGCCTGATGAGAAGCAGCCTGATACTGGGAGGAGGAGGGAGGGAGAACGAGGGGAACAGAGAGACGGGAGGAAAAAAATAAAAGAAAAAAATAAACCAGAGAGAGAGAGTTCTGAATCACAAACAAATAGCAGTGGTTGGCTTTGGACAACTATATCAGTCTATTTAAGCTTGCAACAATACTTTTTTTTTTTTTTTTTTTTTTAAAGAATTTTGTCGTGTGTGTCAGTGTGTTCATCGTGGGAAGCGAACAAAAGCTTTGTCGGATCCTTAATTCAACTTTTCACTTCCTCACATTGAATGTTAAAATAGACCAGAGAGTTTTGAAATCGAGTGCCCTGAAATCCAATACAGGAAGGTATTGCCCTGCTAGTCACTGTCACCCACGGGACTCCTTTGTGCTCGTCCTGTGTACACGCCCCAAGCTTGAGGCGAGGGTCCTGTGGCATCATGCCACACGGTGTGCTGTGGGTAGCGGCCTGACTGAAGAGCCTGTATCTGAGGCAGCATGGGCACTAGCTAACCAAAATACTCTTCCAAAGCCAGCTCCTTTTTTTCCTCCTCCCAGGCACCCAAAGCTTTCGCTTTTTGTGTGGACAATTTTGCTGATGAGCAACAAAATTTAAATCATCCAACTTTAAAATCAGCCGTTCAAGTTCCCAGAGTGTAATTCCAAATGCTGTTAGTGACAAAACATTTGCAGGAGAAATTCTCGTCTCAGTTTTGAATGATACAGATACACTTAAAACCCGGTAAGTGCATGTTACATATTTGCAAAGGTATCTGCAAATATGTAAGGGGCTTACCCTTTCACAGACAGTTGACTGCCCTTGCCAGTCAGTTGGGTTTCCAGGGAGAGCGTCAGGGGGAAGGTGACAGATGGCAGCTGCACAGGGCAAGGTGCTATTTCAGCCAGGTGTAGGATGCCAAGCAACACCTCCACTATTCAGGGGGACTCCACTGACAGCATGTCTGAACTGTGTCATCACACAACAATCCACAAATGAGCCCAACAACAGGACATGGTTCTCACTCTGTTTTGCAGAGCTGCTACATAAAGCCAAATGGAACTTGGCCTAAGCCCCATGCTCTGTCACTGCACATCAACCACAGTGGCTCCCGTACAAGTAGCCTTTTAATGTAATGCTCAATATATTCAAGATTTATGTTCGCTCAGAAGTCACTCTAGCCCAAAAGGTTTTGACTTACAGAGAAAAGACTGGGGACAGGCTTGAGTGAGGCTGGATGCTGTGCTGCTAAATAATTACACTGACCATGAAACACACTCCAGCCACTGCTCTTGTCTGGGGGTCAACAAGGAAGGAGAGTGGGTAAAGGCAAACAGGAGCTGGGTACAAACCCAGTGAGTGTTCAAAACACTAGAACTACAAGGCCAAGAAGAAGAAACCTCTTTTCCCACAAACAACCTTCACTCACTCACTGAAGTTTATTGTTTTAAAGACCCCGGTTGTAACCAGCCCCTTGCGAACTCCACCAAACACCTGTGTTTGTCTTTGAAGCCTCTTCCCAGCATCCACAGACCCATGGGACAGTCCAGCAATGAGATGTTCAATAAAAGTCCCAGTAAAGTTATTTATTCTCCTTTGGGGGGGAAAAAAATGGGAGAAGCCAGACAGCATGGCTAACCTTTGAAGGAGGGCGCTGCTCAGATATCCAACTAGGACATAAAAACCAAGGGAATGACAGGGACATCCTACCAGAAAACAATAAAGGGGGTGGAAGGGACTGTTTTTTATCTTTAACAGCAGCTGTAAAACACACACAAAGCTGTGGTCTACAACAATGGCCCAGGGGCAAGGGAGGGTGGCTAAAACAGAAGTGGCAGGAAGACCACCACTTCCCAGACACAAGAGTCTTCCTGCTGGAAAGAAAGGAGACTGAAAATGGAAGGGGAAAAATAGAGAGAGGACAGCCTATGGAACGGGAGACAGAGCAGATGCAAAGGAAGAGGCAACTAAGCGAGTGAGATGACACAAATATGACCTTTGATTACATGGGATGTTTAAAGCAGAGCTCAGCCATGGACAGCCTCTGAACCCCCTGCTGCTTTCACACAGCCACACCTCAGTCAGAGCACACTGATCAGAACAATATGGCTGAAAGATGAGCCCACAGCCATAAATGCCAGCAGTAAAGACAGCTCCACTGTGTCTCCTGCTCTGACACTATCCAACATCTGAATCTTGGCCTCACAGCCAAGTGAAGTCCGTCTCCAACTCTGCACCGGAGCCAGAGGAAGATAAAATTACTATTTCAAAGTCCTTGTAAATGAACTGGCTGAATTAAACTGCATTAGAGGAGTTTACAGGTCTGTGTCTAACTGTATCAGCAAGTACAGGCAGAGAGAAGTTGCTCCAATGTCAGATTCCCAGAACACAGTGCAAGTGTAAACTATAAATCGACCACCTGACGTGCATTACAAATGACTGGCTTGTAGGACGTGAAGATGGACAGAGGCAAATGCAAACTGACAGGACCTCTACCTGCTCTAAGTAACATGGTTCAGTGGACAAGAAGGTGGAAGTGTGCGTTCGTTCTCGTCTGACTGCAACCAAAATCACCAGCGTGTGGAAAAGAAACAAGAAATTTTCCCAGAATAAATGCTGAAATTCCAAAAACCCCTGTTAGGAACAATGCCAGCGGAGAGGGCTGCAACTGCCATCACTCTTTTTAGCAACAAGGGTGAAGGGAGCGCTCACAATAAATACCTCCGCAACGTCAGAGGAGCCCTTTCAAGGAGCCACATCAGAAACCCGCCTTTGAATGCATTTTTACATCAACGCTGAAATATTCATGCTCTTTGTAAAGTATTCATGTGAACCAGTGTGCAAGTTAGTCCCCAGGGGTAAAGTGAAGAGAAACTGAACACACTCAGCAAACAACACGCTCAGTTGTGCTAATGTTGCCAGCACACAGGACACTTGAAGGGACACTAATGACCTGCCCTGTCAAGACGAAGCGTCTGGAACCAGTTTGGTTCGACGCCCTACAAGCATCTAACTGTTCTTAGATATTAAGATTTGCTTTAATGTTTTGGGGAAAATGGAACAATTTATTTGAAAATTAATTACATTGCAAAAAAATCCTGTTCTTTCTTAAATTTGTTCAAAATAATTTTAAAAAATCGTGTTTTTTTTATTGTTGTTGACAAATATTTTTGCTCTTTTTTAAATTCCTCAATAATAATATCAATAAATATAATAAATTATACCGCGTATAGTGTTTCAGTCTTAACAGAAATGTTTTCACAAATTGCCATTTAAAAAAAAAAAATCCATAAATAATTGTTAAATTATGCTTCATGTCTCATCCACATATTTGCATTATGGCATGCTTGACATTTTCAAATATTATTGAAACAATAAATCAAATGCTGTGTGTCAGCAGAGTGCAATAACAAAGTCATTCTAATGGAGCCCAGAGAAGATTTTGAAATTATGTCAAATTATTTTTATGTTAATTCAATCAAATACTTGAAATGTAAAGAATAAAATCATTTTGCAGATCGCGAGGATATTAGACCGCGCCGCTGTCACACCCATGCGCTACTGACAAGACTGAGGAGAACAATAAACCACCTGTGTTGCTCATTGAACAGTGATGACATTTGGAAGGTAGGTCTTCGTGTGTGTGTAGCACAATACTACGAAAGACACACTAAATGTGATTGGGGGGTGGGGTGGGGAGGCGCACCTGTGCCCTGTAGCCAGTACTGAGCCTTTGTACTCTCAACAAAACAGCTGTAAGAAGGAATAGTAAAAAAATAACAATAATTTTTTAAAGGCATATGGATGCAGGCACTGTGTGTGTATGTTTGTGTGTTACTGCTGTAAAAAGCACACGTGAATGATGAGAGATGAATGGTGAACAGCACCCATGAATTCTCCTGAATGGCTAATTATGCCTCATGTTTTGTAGGATTTTTGCAAATGAATGCAGAATTTTGGTTTTGATCTGGTTAACCATTACACCACTGCCTGGAGTAGAACAATTTATTAAAATATCTCAAACATAAATAAACAGAAATACATAAAATTATGTAATTCAGGACACACACACACACACAGAAAAAAATATATTCAGGGGTGACTTGAATGCTGAATTTTTTACCACCTACACTGAGCTTATTGTTATAATTTTAGCAGATAGAGTATATAAAATAACTTTAAAGGGTTTAAATATTCCTTTGCTTACCAGCAACCCAAGTCTTCTCAGCTGCATCGTAAACATGTGTTTTCAGGGGCTGCATTAACATATTTTCAAAGGAGATTGTTTCAGAAGTGGAGCTGTTTGATGCAATCAATACGCCTCTGTTTTGACTTATTGAAATGGCTTTTGTTTTACATGGGGTGGACAAAATAAAAGCAGCAACATGGATTTTGTCATCCAATCCATTAAAACAGCGGTGCAATATAATTATATTATCTTTTCAGTCCGAACTGAAAATTTGCCTTCATATATTTAATTAAATCCAGCATCATGTGTGCTTGAAACAGAACATGTGGCCTCAAAAAGTGATCACAAATCAAGCAAACGTGCAAATATGAGCGTTTTCCGAGGTTTTGTGGGGTTGCAGGACTGCGCAGGATTTGCTTTTATTGTGTTTGTAAAACATATCAGCTGTTAGAGATAATTCTGTTCGGTTGTAAATTTTGTCTGCTCTGTGCAGACACAAATGTGCATACTTACGTTTGCAAAACATTCGCATTTGGGTTCACATGAAACCCAAGTCACTTGTTAAACCTGATGCATGCACTGTGAACACATTTGCACCCCGACACTTCAAAGCCCAATATAGGAGGAGGATTAGTATTGCTTTCCTTCCTATAACCTTCATACGCTATAACCCACGCAGACCTGTTCATCCATCCATTCCGTACTTATGGCTCTGGGTATGGCCGAGCTTTTGGTTAAGTGATGGCATCAGTGTGACACTTTACAATTTAACGTGAAGTGACAAAATCTCATTTCAGATTCAGCTCGCGAGCCAGCAAGAAATCAGTGTCAGCATGCTCTGTCCAGCTTCCTACGTGCAAGCTAAAACAGCTCTTAAACACATGGCATTTACCCATCTTATCAAATCACTATTTGTTTAACAAAGATGTCGTCATTACCTTTGAGATAAATGTTGATTCAGCTTAATCAGAATTCCTGCTTTAAGGCCTTGTGTAAATCAAATCCCCCTTGATTTATTAGCTGATATTTGCATAGTGGATTCCTGTAAACAGTCACACCTGAGCAGCCCATATTTTAAAAAGAGAAAGCTCCCTCTATTATTCTCGTTTGTGCACAAAAATAATCAGTTTGGTGCGACTCCATACATGCCCGACACCGTCTTGTATTCACGCTGATAAATGCACAGCTGGCTTTATGGCGCAACAAAATGGGAAGAGTATTTGCAGAGGAAAAGAAAACACACACACACACACACACACTATACGTTTGACTAACCTGAGTGGGGAGCCATTGGTATGTGTGAGGGGTAGTATTTCCCCGGCGGGAAGTGACCGGCGTGCTGCACAGAGCTGTGGCCCGAGGGAGCGATCCGAGAGGCGGCTCGGTGCACCAGGGCGCCCCGCTCTGAAAGGAGGTGCGCCGGAGCAGCGAAATCCCGTCCTTCCATTCCGAAGAATGTTTAGTAATCCGAAATCCGGATAGGGCAGGTCAGGAAAATCAAATGCAACCCATATAATAATCCTTTCCCTCGTGTCTATGTGTTGCATTCAGTCGATCGCAGGCTTCTCCAGCCAAAAACGTAGCCCCCAATCATCTTTTCTGTCAGTGGAGAAATCAAAGAAATGTTCATTATATGGAAAAAAAAAAAATTGAAAGCCCATATAAAATAACACGATGCAATGAACTATTGCAGTCTAGCACTATAAAAATGAGAGAAAGCACATCATTAGTACCGCTTCATTTATTTCTGCTGAAATATCCTTCCTGTCATGTTAAGGATATTTTTTAACATTGCTGAAAAGTAGCCTGTTCGACTTAAAACTGACTGCAGAAAATAAGTCACCGCAGACACAAACGGCTGCTGAGGCGACCAAAAGCTCACTGAGCCGGGCTCAGCTTCAGCTCTATTGATCAGCCTGGGATACAGGCCTAAATTTGGAGCGGAGTAATTCAGATTCCACAGACATAGACACGTCGAGAGAGGCTGACACATTTCAGGTTTCCATATGTTCAGTTTTGCATGCAAAACATTACAACGCTCATATTATACCGAACCTAAACATTTAATTCACCATCCACGACAGCAGTCACCAGATGTCACCCCTCTCTCTCTCTCAAAGCACAACGACATGAAATATAATGTTTTTGATAAATTGTGATTTCTGCAACAATCTGACAAACCCTTGTAGTTTTGATAGGGAGAGGAAATGTGTCGTCCTGTTTCGGAGGGTTAAAATGATGGAAGCCTACTCAGCCTATCTCAAGGTGAACAACGCTGCCTGCCTTCTCCAGCTCGTCCTATTGTCTCGGGTTGATGCATGGCGTTTTTCTGCCTCTGTAATCTCCATCCACCTCTCATTACACATCGCACCGTTTTGCTCTATAATGATGTTAAGTGGCACGGATAGCGAATATATCACGCAGCATTTTCACGCTTTAAAAAAAATCACAGTTCTTAATAATAATAATAATAATAATAAAATAAACTATTTGCGGAAGGAACATGCGCTGTCAGTTCACAGAGTTTTGATACAAATCATAAGAAGGGTATTTAAAATAATATTATTAATAATAATAATAATAATATACTTAAAATGCAGCTTCATAACAGAGATGCATCAGCTCCTGAAAGGCATGGACTGACTCTCCCTCCCCTGAGTGTGTGTGTGTATGTGTGTGTGCGTGTGCGTGTGCGCGAGTGTGTGCATGCTTGCACGTGTGCGCGCGCCCGTGTGTGACTATATGTGTGTGCTCCTGTGAATAACTGCACTCTCACTGTCTTCGTCTGCCTTGACCTATTTCAGGTCAGGTAATCAAATGGAGTAGTAAATACATTACAGGCTACATCCTCTGCCATGCCACAAAAATAGAAATATTTAGTCTGGATGGGAAAGAGGCCCATTCGCAAAATTAAAATAAATTGTATTTTACTGTAAAAATATATTATCTGGATTTAAAAATAAAACAAGCTCTCTAAAAGGGATAGCATTTTTTGGGCTTCAGTGCTGGCTGTAATTAGGGGGTGGGGGGGTGGGGGGTCCACAGAAGGCAGATTAATTTCCAATAATTTCTAAATTATAAATAAATGATTCCTTTTATATTATAGATTCTCCATCTGAGGTCCCTACTGGGTTTTTCAAATACATTGCTTTCGATCCCCAATATAGTATTCAATATTCGATTCTTAAATGTAATAACTAAAATAAAATAAAATAAAAACTCATTTTGGCAACATCTAGCAGAGAGCAGACATATTATCATTTAAGCTATTTCATTTTCAGCACCATTATCTGCCTATGCTGCCACTTATAGCCTTCAATCCAGTGCCACACCAACAACAAAAAAATCGCTTCATACCCAGGTCCTTGGGAAAAAAGAATCGCATTGACCGAGCCTTCCTGAGGTAATGTGTGAGCTTGCATGCGAATCTTCAACGTGAAAACGTTAAATAAGCCCTGCTATAGCACACATGACCGCTGAAGCCCGAGTCTGTAGGCTGCAAAGCGATCCAAGGTGAATGGCCGCTCGTCAGGAGGACTGCCTTTGTTTCCACACTGAGAAAGTGCTTTGCAGTCGGCCATTACCTTCCCCTCGCCATGCTGTTACATTCAGCCTCTCCTGTATACCCACTAACGGCCTGTAAGAATAAAACTACTGATCCTTTCCTAGCTTCGTAAATATTCCAAAACTGTGCGCACAGCATTTATATTGCTGCCGCGTAAATGTGCTCGGGTGTTTGCGTTTTATTTTAGCTGAAAATTTACGAAATCCTGCATCAAACAATCGTTCGAATAAGGAAAAAAAAAACCTTCAAAGGATCGACGACCCTAATGCAACTGATTAAGAAAATGTCAATTACATTTGTAGAATCGAGTCGACAGCAGAAAAGCAGATAGTAAATCAAATTACGCGATATCGGTCGGATCGTGCTGCGAGACAAGCGGCCCTCAATGACTGAGCTGGCCGGCAAGGAGTGCACCTCGGCCGGGCGTGTGAAGACATTCCTCCCGTCCTCTTTCAATGCAGATTTTTCGCTCTGAGTTTATAAGACTGGCAGCCATAATATACACCCACCGATAGGTATGGGTCTAATGTGTCAATAATTGATTAAACGATCTTATTTTTTTTTAAATAGCCTACATTAAAAATAATTTAAATAATTTAACAAAAATAAATAAAGATAAAATAGATATAAGCTTCTTGATAATAAAAAAAAGAGCTGCAAGGTCGTTGATCTGTTATCATTTTATAAAATTACAATACAATGGAATAAAGCTTCTGATAATAATAATAATAATAATAATAATAATAATAATAATAATAATAATAATAATAATAATAATAATAATAATAATA
>JAVDPK010002169.1:231106-288635 GCA_034780415.1 Cichlasoma orientale
TGTGTGTGTGTGTGTGTGTGTGTGTGTGTGTGTGTGTGTGTGTGTGTGTGTGTGTGTGTGTGTGTGTGTGTGCATACTTGCGTGCTTGTAAGGTGCTAGTGCTAAAAACTGTGAATTGTGATGGCATATGGCACAACCAGAAGCCTACTAGGGTTGGCACGCTATTTAAAACTGCCCCCCAACATGGCTCTGTCTTCACTTCAAGGAGAGAACTCTGGCTTCACCACACCAATAAAATTAATTCAATACATTTTATTCTAAAATACTTATCGCCTAGATCTTATTCTGGCTAAAGGGATGTTTTAAACCAGGGCTCCTTCATTTGCATCATATTAGCTGTGAGTGAAAGCACAGGCTTGCTAAAGGAAGGTAGAGCTGTTGATGTCTGCAGCCAATGCAAAATGTACACACACCCACACGTATCCAGCAAACGTCTCTGTTTGATGAAGAAGTATGTGTCGACCGCTTAAAAAATAATGCTAAATAAAAATGTGAAAATAAATGTTTCAGTCAAAATAGCACAGAGTTCGAAGTCAGAGTTTTGAATCATGCAGGACGTTTGTTTATATGAATGCAAGATCTAATCTTTAGGTTCACTGAACCTCATGTCATATTTTAAAACCCTCATTACCTCAGTGAGGATTACAGTAGAGCAGCGATGTTTCCCCTGTCGCCCCACAGGCCCACAATAGAAATGATAACATGTGAAAAGTGCATCGCCAGTTGTTAGTCCGATTCCATGCTTCTGAAGTAACAGGAAGGAAACACACTCAAAAGCTAACTGAGTTTCATGCTCGTGTATGTGCTAAAAACAAAGAAATTGTTGCGAGTAATGAATTCGCATTCGGTAATGTGAGCAAAACGGCTGTTGTTACCAAAAAGCTCTTGTCTGGGAGAAGAAAAGAGGGTTTGTGTGTTTGGGTGATTGATTTTCACCCCAGCTGCAGGTTGGAGGACATAGCATGAGCGTCACATGATCAAACTGGGCAACGATCATGAAGATCAGTTCGGGGGGTCCCAGATGAGCCTGGTGTGTCCCAGGTCCAAGGTTTGTTCATGGCGAGTCAACTCAGCTATTCGGGCTTCCTCTTTTCATTCAGGAGCTTCTTCATTCATTACACACACACACACACACACACACACACACACACACACACACACTGTTCTCTCTCTGTTAGGACTGGTTTGTTAGGATATTTTGGATTTCAATTGCCAGTTTCAATACTAAATGATTTCTGCTGGCAGTGAAATAGTTCAAATGAAGACTTTTCCCTGCTTGCTTTGTGATGTAAGACATCATGTTGCAAAGCCCGCTTTAAGATGATTGTTAACACGCTGATAAAATTCTTTGCATGCAGATGAGTTTTAAAATGATGAGAGCCCAGATTAGCGTGAAATTTCACTATAAAGAATGAAGAGCAAAACAATTTTGAGCAACAGTTTGGGTTAAGCTTCTCTTCATTGTGAATCAGCAAAAAAAACAAAAAACAAAAAAAACTCTAACTCTCTCGTATAATGATCAAGGTACCAGATAATAATTACCAAAAAACAGTAAATGTTTTGGAGTGGCAGATATAAGGCATAGACAAGCCTCAAATAAATCAATAATAAAGCACACACACATTTTTATAGCTTACAAAAAATAGTAAAACAGTGTCGTCACTACAACACTCCATTATGACTTTACTGCAGCCCATGAAGCAGTCACTATTAGAGGCTGCAGAGCAGAGCATGTTTAAGGCCAGGAAATGAAACCGGAGCATAACATGGAACCGCTGCTGAATCAAGAAGATGCTGAGCCTGAGCCACCAGTTACTGATGAATGATCAATAGGGATTCAGTGATTCAAGCCTCGCGGCACAGCAGGCTGCGGCCCTGGCTAAAACTGTGCGGCTTTTAGTTAAACGCACTGAAGTCAGGACATGTTAAAAATGGCATGACTGCCAATAACAGGCAGAACAATTGGAGTAAAACTAAGCGTTCCTTCACAGCTATCTGATGTGGTGCATTGATTGTAAAGCAATAACAAGAATATAATAATAGTGCCCGCGTGTCTGCCTTTGATTTATTTTCCTTCTAAGCATCTCTCCTTCTTGTCATGTCACTGTCACTCCCTGTGTCTGTTTGTGGGCTACTATAAATCCATTCAGCCATCATTCCAGCAAATGAGTTTATATGACATGTATATATTTTTTTGCATGAAGCATCCAATTAAAAGTGTCCTCTGCAAGGCCTGAACCAGTTTCCCTGCATGGTATTGTGGTCTCCAATAGCAGATGGCCCTTCTGTCATAATAATTTCACATCCCAATGGCCAATTGGGATTCCAACATAAAAGTGAGCAGCTGTATTTCAGGGGCCCTGGCTAATACAACTCTGAAAAATATGGGGGCCTTCTTTATGGATCTTCAAATATGCAGCTATGATTTCCTGTTGCTCACCTGACAAGCCTGCAGTGTCTGCCAAAGATAAAAGTTTAACAGTGCCAGATCCATTGCAGCAATGCTGGAGCGGAGCAAAGCAGAAATTGCATCAGACGCTGTCAGTTCAATGAGCAACATGTGCTCTAATATCATCAATAACCCCTCATTTTTAAGAAGGTTGAATGTCGATTTATGAGACGCCAAACCAACAGGGTCACAAAGCAAGAGACAAAGAGAGAAATGACTTTGTTGTTGATGATCTCACTACAAACTTCATATAAATGGGTGGCCTTTCAGAAAGTTAGCTGAACTGAGCATGTGCTAAAAAAAAAAAAAAAAAAACTACTTTAAATAATTTTCTAGTATATTCTGGGCTGCCTTTAAATGTAAAAAGCAGCGGTAACTTTATGTATAAGTTCATTTGTGCCTCTAGTGTTTACATTCTTTATTTCCTTCCTTATTAAGTGGTTATGATTTTCAAATTCAAGCCATGCTGTTTGTATGTGAATGTGCATCAACTGCCCCCCCCCCCAAAATATACATTTATTGCAAAAGCAAAAGGTTAATATTCTTATTTGCTTGAATATGACCAGGAAGCCATGTTCTTCATCCTCAAGAGGACATGACACATGGCCTAGGCCAGAGAATAGAATAATGTGTGGCAGAGTGAATGGCTGCACATGCTCATTAGTGTCATTAATCACTAGGGACAGAGATGCCTAATGATAGAGGGAGGAGGGACTTCACAGAGAGCGAGGAGAAAAGGATATGACAGAGACGAAGGATTCCTCAAGAATATTAACATTTGGAAAATATACGAAGATTTCACATTCATTTCAATTTATCTATTTTGAGCACTCCTGGGTCTGGCAACATCGCAGGGATTTCTTGAAACAAAAGGAACAATGTAATTAATACCAGGCTTAATTGTCACTCTAAATTGTCATATAATTCTCACTCCGAGTGTGAGAGCAAAGTGGGCTGTGCCTGTTCCCTCGTGGGGAGGAAAAAGATCTCTTCTGGGATCAAATGGGTGTGTGACATTTTCTCACAAACGTTTGATTGTGAATTGATGGATTTCTCTTATGGGGGTTCTGCTCACTGCTTAGGCCTTCGTTACCCTCCGTCATATATGGCTAATGGGAATAACTGAGCCTTGAACCACATCTCAGGGTGGAGAGTGTCGAGTGGAGCTGCCGGCTCCTCTGTAGCCTGTGCGGTGAGAGCAAGAGGCCCCGAGCTTGTCCATCCCTCTGCAGCAGCAGAGGCTCCGGGGATAGTCGTACACGGTGAGGGCAGACTGTTTGATCAGCACATATTTTTAATTGGCTCGAGGCACCCTGGAGTGTCAGCATTGCCACGGAGTAGACTCCTACCGCACCTTTTCTAATTAAAATCATTATAAATTCCAGGCGCATCATAAAGGATTAAATGAAACTTGTGTGTGTGTGTGTGTGCGTTTTATCTAGTGGTGTGCCTGTGCACGGGCGCGTTATCTCCTTGATAGCTAACATGTATAGCTTAATTGTTTTCTTCTTAGTAATAGTAAATGAGAGAGGGCTGCCTGTAATCCTGGTCCACTAATCAAATTACAAGAAAGGGGATCTCTTAATATATTCGCACTGAAACGCTGTGATGGAATATGTGTCACCGAGAAATTAAACGCAAGCGCCAAAAACCATCTTGTTGGAGTGTTTACCTGCAGTTTTGTGTCTTTTATTGAATATTCACATCTGTCCTGCTGTGCAGAGCAGATTTAACAAGAGCAGTTTGTCTTATAAGAAATAACTGATGTCAGACAAACTGTGCAATTCCACAGAGATTTCTTTCTGAAAGGCTCGGAAAACAAATGATCTCAAGAAAACTTCCTTAACTTCAGCGGATGTCTTATTCCCCGCTCTTTTTGATGGAAACACACCTTGCCCGTCTTAATCTACACATGATGAAGATATTGTATTAAAGCCCAGCTGGTATACTGCGCTTTAAGGGGGGGGAAAAAAAGAAGGAGTGGCTTCAGTCTCCTTGACAAAGGAGGCTTAAATCTCTTAAATATCTAGCACTGCCACTCTGCCCTGAGGGAGCATAGGAACAAGGGAGTGTTTCTTTGGTCTGATATTGGAAGCTAGAGTTCATGGGAGCGAAATGCAAGCAAAGACTATAGAAGGATTTGAGGAGCTGGCTCTGTTCAAAAAGCATGCACCCAAGGCGTTAACATACACCCTGAGATAAACTTAAAAATCGTGCGACAGAGAAAACTACTATCACTCATAAATGTAATAATCATGTCTGACCAACATTTACGATGAATATCTCGGTCAGGAGCCGTTATAAAAACCTCTGTGGCGTTCAGGAACAATATGCAAGTGTTGGAAAGAAGCTTCAGAGCCAAGAGTTATGGAGATTTGGATTGATAATGGCTCTTTTGGAACACAGTGGGTCTTTTCACATCAACAACCATAAAAATACAGCAACTTGTATAACAGTTAATGGATGGCATTTTCCAGCAATGAATGGCTGTACTATAGGTATGTAGACACAACAATAGATGCCATACAGACAGTCAGAGTTCACTGTAAGTCTTCTTTTTGGGGATGTGACTGCTAAACTGGAGAGAACTGCACGTGTTTGGCTGAAAATATTGAAAAAAGGCTGTACAAAAGGAAAAAATGGATAACACGTATTTAGGGATTTTTTTTAAGCGCCCTTCATACAGTCAAAGTTTGCAGAAAATACATTTTCTCAGTGTTGCTCATGACCAACAGACTAAATATAGACAAACAGCTTTGTGAGGATTCAATTTTGTGGAGAAAATATGAAAAAACAAAATGCAAACCGTCCTTTTGAGGCCTATTTTTGTGGAACTGGGTTTCTATTGATGCAAAGAGGACAGACAACTGAGAGACATGGCAGATGCAAGAAAGTGAAAAATGGATCGGAAAGACGACGAGGGTGGGGTGTCTCTTCAAACATGGACGCTTCCTGTCCGGAAAAGTCCATTCATCATTTTCACGTCTTCGTGTCACGGCTTACTTTAGCAATAGCCAGAAGTGTGGCAATGATGACACAGAGGATTGATGAGGTGCAGGTGGGGGTGGCTAGCAGGGGTTTTTGGGGTTGAGATGGTCAAACCAGATGTGGCGGGAGGTGGGGCTGGATGGACTGAGCGGGAACTGGTCAAGGTCACGGTGTTGCCTATTGCTCCAATAGCCATATCTGTTTGCAGACCTAAATGAATGTAGGCCAAGTACAACGGCTGCGCTATGTAATCTGGTGTATATGCAAAAAGACACACCAACACCGCTCTCCACTCCCATGTTTCCCTTCAGAAGACAGGGAGGCTTCAGCCATGATGTGGACAACACATCAGCACTGCATGGAAAACCTATTTAAAATGAACAGTGTTGGGAAATTCTCTCGAATGAAATAATGACGGTACTCTAACGTTTGCAGGCGATTCGCAGCATACAAAGCTACTGCTGGCGATACACAAATAGCCTCTTACATTCCTACACAGCCAAACTGCATTCTTTATCATGCTTTGAATGAAAGGCAGCAGAGGTATATCTTTCTCAGCTGGTGTGCCTGTGTGTGAATGCATTGTCTTCTTGATAGCTAACAGATTTCTTTTTTTTTTTAATAGTAATAGCAGCTGCTCCTGCTACTAGAGAGGTTTATGTTTGAAAGAGGAGCGCGTGGAGGTCAAATGCAGATCTTTCACCCGGGCACCAAGAGTACTTGGCAAGGTTGATTTGATTATGGTTTGATGTGGTTTCACAGCATTAGCCAATTTTTTTAGAGACTAATCTGCTTTTTTTTTTTTTTTTTTATGGTTACCAGTATTGCCTGAAAGAGAGCGAATGAAACTGAGAAAAGAACCAGCAAAATTATGTTGTAAACTTATTTGTGGTCATTAAAAAAAGGGATTTGAGAGAAAATATAGCCATCAGTCTTCTTCTGCTTATCCAGTTCAGGGTCATGGGGGGGCTGGAGCCTATCCCAGCTGTCAAAGGGCGAGAGGGGGGGGGGGTACACCCTGGACAGATCGCCAGTCTGTTGAGGGGCTGATACAGAGAGAATCACAAAACCCACGCATGCTTTTGGATTGCGGGAGGAAGCTGCAGTACCCAAAGAGAATCCACAAGATCTCCGGTTTCAACCTAAATTTCTTGAGGATCTAGTTCTATATGGGAAGATACTTTGCAGATTCCATGACTGCTAAAGCTCCTTGATCAAAACAGTGGTACACAAGTGTAACCCCCTCCTTTAAAAATGTTATGACCCGTCACTAAAACCAAGTACAGTCAGCACGAGCATGCCCACTAATCCTGTGGGCATTTTTTTCTTTGTGCCTTTATACCAGTTTAAACACCATTACACTGCAAGGTGAAGAGCAATATAAAGAGAAACCTAACAAAGGCAATCTTTGCCATTTAATAAAACCCTGCAGCTTAGGTGCAACTGACTTGACCTCTTTTGAGTTCTATTTGTCCTTAGGTGCCTTACGTTGCTTTAAAAACTCAAACCTGTTGATTGCCAAATGATATTAAAGGCCACAACATGGGCTTCTAATTATCCTTCAAACTACTGTAATATTTCGGAAACCCACTGTGGATTTGTGGATGCAAGAATGCATCGATATTCTATCTCAAAAGATCTGCCCATACTTTTAAGGATGAAAGCTCTTGGGCCCACAGAAGCAGCAATGCACGAATGGGTATTACCAGACTCCCCCTTGTGGCAAAATATCACAACTGTAAAAGACTGCAGTCTGCCAGACAGACAGCGACACTCAAAATTGTAAAGGGGCAACAGAACTCAAACTGAATTTAATTAGAGCCAAGGGTGATATCAAAATGTGTCCTCTCTTCCTTCTCTCTCCATCTTTCACTCCGCAGCGTACCCCTGCTGGCACTAGGCGGACTCCAAAGAGTGTGGTTCTCCCAACTCAGTAGCTGATCAAAACCAGGTGGGAAGGCCTCCATGTGCTTTCCATTTGTGCAGGATGTAAATGGATTCAATTAGATCCAAATGCACAACCTGTCAGCCAGGGGGAAGTGGCAGACTTTCAAAGGCCATTAGATTATGGACAGGATTTGGAATAAAAACTTCACTGGTCGGGATTGCACCATTAAATTGGTTGATGTGAAACTACTGAAGTGATTTGAGCTCGCATGCTGACTGTGCACTGTTCACGTAGGTGCAAATTCTGTCACAGACACCCCCTTCCTAAATTATCATTAGAAGACCCCCCCCCCCCCTTTCTTTTCCATCTCTCTCCCTTTCTCATGTACAACCTCTCACACATGTGAATGCAAACACACAAAGGGTACGTGCCTAAAGCAGTAATATGTTTTCAAACATATTGCCAGTGGCCTCATAATCTCGCCTGCATAACAAACAGGAGCTCCTACAGCTTTAAACTCAAATGGCTCCATCAGTCATGGCTGTTAAGAAGCCCAGCCATAAAAATTAAAGACTTCCAGCAAACTGACCAACTGTAACACATTTCCTTTGTTTTGATTGGCTACAATAAGATGATGTCTGCTGTGCACATTCGCTAACACTCACCGGTCTGTTTAAAGGTGCAAAATATTGTAAAGCGTGGTGAATATTCTAAAAAGCAATATTAGATGAAGCATTTGCACGCTTTTGTTCGGGAAGCCTTGCAGAAATGAACATCACCAGGCTGTGCAGATGCGTTAACTACAAACCAGCTTCACTTATGATGAATTAGAGTGGGGGAGGGGCAGTCAAAAACAAAGGACTTGCCAACCCGATACAGGCAAAACATACAGTAGGAGAGACTGTTCAGTTGATGACCTGTGATTTTAATGAAGAGAGAGCCTTTACTTTACTAGCCTGATACAGGAGTGAATCAATGAGACATTTCTAAGCCATTATTATCAATCACCATTGCTTAAGACAACCTAGTGAGCTCATTAGATAAAATGAACACCAGATTGATTGCAGAATGTGGCAAGTAAAAAGTAAGATGTAGAGTAGTGGGAGGTGATGGAGGAGAAAGGAAATGGGTCTCATGGATCTCTCCCGAAAGAAGAACTGGGGAGTGAAATTAGGCGAGTCAGAGACAGGTCGTGTGTCTTGAACCGTATCTGAGTTTCCATGTTCTTTTTGTCCCAGATTTAATTATTTGCATCTTTTCAGTCTATTTTAAAAACTGCACAGACCTGACCATAGTAACTGAGATATGTGGGGGGTTTTTTTTTTGTTTGTTTGTTTTTATTTGGAGATGCAGAGTTAGCTTCTGATGGCAACATGTCATCAGACGGGGTGACAAAATGACCACAAACCCTCGCTGCTTGTGTCTCCCACACACAGCTAGCCGTATGTGTTCCAAGCAGTTAATTACGAGTCACCGGCCACTTTGATAATATGTGGACATATTATTAAAGTGGGGGTGGGAAATGAGAAAAAAAAGGGGGGGGGGCAAAAATGAGAGAAATAAAGCAGAAATAAAAGAAGAAAGAAAGAAAATTCAGTGAAGTCACACGAGCAAGAAAACAAAGACGAGGAAACAATGCGTGTGAGAGTGTAAAGTATGTGATTTGAGCAGACATTTGTTCCCCTTGGGCGAGCGTAATAGACTGCTCCGTCTGAATAGGGGGGAAAGTACGAGAGCCCCGCTGGTGTAGGATTTTGGCTGTTGTGGTGCTGCAGTGGATTGAAAAGTGAATATAGAGGGTCAGTGTAAAAGCAGCAGAATCCCACTCTGTCTCCACCTAGGATGGAACAGATGTGCCCACAACTCCAGCTGTTGCCAGATGTGGATGCAGAACCATCTGCAGGAGCTGTTACCGTGCGTGCATGTGTGTAAAACAAAACAAAAAGAGGCATGCACAGAAAGCTGCAGCTTATATGAGTCAAACTGAGTAATGTCACTATTTTTGATGATTTGATCCTGACGATTTTTTTCTCCAGTTATTCTCTCGTAGAATCATAGAAGATCCTGATAGCCTCGAGGTGCACGTGGGCTGTTTTTATGGGAGAGAAAAACAGCTAAATGTTTAATTACTGGAACATAGTTTGAAGTGTGTATATAAAAAAAGCAGATCATAAACTGTAGCTGTACAAACACGGTTTGATCTCTCCCATGTGACTGTTTCTATTCATTAGTTTAACCATACTGACGCACATACAGCATTCATAAAAGACATATTTCTTTCTATTTCAGTGCAATAGCATGTGCACTTCTTTTTTAACTCTTGTACTGAAGTGTAAAAACAATACTTCAACTCTTCTTAGAGCCTCATAACATCATCCACTCATTTAGTTGGAAATATCTTAAGAAAAAAATTGATGTGACTGAAAAGCCAAAAAGGAGATCAAAGACATAAAAAGCGGAAAGTCATCTTTTGTATGATCGTAGAATATAAAACCTGATGAGACATATAAAGCCATAAAGTGTTATGAGACCCCGGGAGATGGCAGATTAAAATGTGCAAGGGCAATTTCCACCAATAAAGTCAGAGACAGCGGCTGCTCCACTGCTGTGCTCTGCTCCACCAGGCAAAGAGAATGGTCTGAATAGATTTCAGCAACCTTCATAAAGCCGGGACTAAATCCACTTTACAAACGGGAACAGAAAGCAAGCCAATCAATTAATGCCCCCCCAACAATAACGAACACAGACAGGTAGAAATGCTTTCAGACCCGGTGCATGTTTGATACTCGCTGGGTTCCAGCGTCCTGTGGCATTGAGCAGGAGAGTCAGGGTCTACTCTCTGCATGTACATGGCTTCTTTCTTTGTGTGTGTGTGTACATAGGTCTGTGTTCTAATGTATCCGTGTGTGTGTCTGTGTTGAAAAGCTCACTATTGAATGAGTACATTCAACAGAGCGCTGTGCTCTTTAAATGCCAAGGAAAATAAAGGAAGGGAAATTGTAGGCACTCTGAAGCAACAGGGAAAAAACCAACAGAGCGAGACAGAGAAAGCAAAACCTCACCGTGCCAAGAGAGACTTCATAAGGTTTAGCAGCCCTCCACTCAAATATATAGGGGCCATAAATCCTCCACTTAATGTCCTTTGGGCTCCACTTTTTATGGGCAGTGACAGCGACAGTGAGTGACTTCTTTTTTAAAAATGTTAATCAACACAGCAAATTTCAACAAGGCTGTCTGGACAAACTCCAGCTTGTACTCTCCGAAAAACTCCAATCCCAGTAATGAAAGTCGACATTACGCTCTGTTGCACTACACAAGACATTCAAAGGGATGTAAAAGATTATGTTTCCACTGAAGTTTGGAAGGAGTAAATCATTAAATAGAAACTGGACAGCCCAATACATGATACTGCGCTATTTTAAAGACCACACTTGAAGAAATAAATGGATTATGTTTCTTTCTGGGCATTCTGTGTAGATCCTATTTTAGTCCTAGGAATTAAATTTACGGCGACAATACACGTGCAACCTTACAAAAGAAGTCGCACTTAAGTATCAGCTGTAAAATTTACTACTCAGGAATCAAAAGTAATAGTCATCTTTGTGAAGAATGGCCCTTTCCGGAGCGATAAATTATTAATGCACAAAGCTGTAGGGAGGATTTTAATGTAGTTGTGCAAACTATTTCAAACAGCCTCAGACAGTCCGAACAACTATTATCATTTCAGGAAAAGTAGGGTTGTCAGAGAGGAGGGATGCTGTTCACACAGAAAGTCCAGCATTTTGGGAAACGTGCTCGCTCGTCTTTTGGCTGAGTGTTAAATGCGAAAAATCAATATTGTCACGTTTGTCTGGGAAATATGAAATTTGAGCGAACGGCTTCGCTCAGGATAAAGATTCAAAATAGGGTCAAAAGGGCAATCTGGTTTTGTTTAAAAGGAAGAGAATACACCTACCAGTACTACAGATTAACTTATTTTTGTTTGTTTGATCTACAACCAAATGAATATGTCAGTATGTTTTATGCCTTGCTGTTTTTGTTAAAGTAAAATCGATGGCTTTAAACATATTCTTAACGCAGTATGAATGGAATATGGAGCATAGAATACAATAGTACTGTGAACGGCTGAGTGGTGCAGTTCAGTACATCGAACAAGCTGAGGATGCTTAGTAGAAAGCTGGGCCTAGTCAGCGCCGCTTGTCACGTAAGTGTCCGATCCCAAAATAGTGAATAACTTTAAGCCTTAATACAATGTAAACAGGTAGGTTTGCTGTAAAGTTGTGCATATTAACATGGCAGTCTGTGGGGATTGACCACAGACTGATGAACTGTGATGTCACCCACTGGTTTTGGATTTCCCTTTGAAAGTCTCAGCTTTAGCATTTTGTCGTTGTTGCTGTTTGTTTGTTTGTTTTTAAGCCAGAAGTTACCTTGAAGAAGACGGCGAAGCGCCAAGATATCATATAATGTTGGCAAGGTGATGCGCATGCACTCAGATCTGCTAATGAGTGTTTACAGACTAATAAAATGCTAGAATTTCACTCGCCATTACCGAGGCACAAACTTGAACAGGCTGTAGCCGATTATGCACCATCGTTCACAGTGACATTTAGATGTTTCGACAATCATGTGCATGCCCAAACCACACTCTGTCCAAGGATTACTCACTGCTTTCTTTGGTGAGATGACACACAGCATGCCATATTATTTATCAGATCATTCAATTAAAAATGCTCCAAAAGGCAGAAAGAGCACAAACACGCAATGCACAGTTCAGTGGAGGTTTGGCCTAGCAGAGAGCAATTAGCTACAACAAGTGTGTTAGAACACCTGTCAATCAAAGGGGCATGCCCTTTGCTCCACAAACCCAAACATTCTCCAACCATGCAGCTGTTATGATGGGGAAAACTACCCATGGAGGTCAAAACCATCATGCCGTTAAAGAAGCAAGTCAAATCAAGCGGCCATCATACTTAAGAGTAGAATGGGAGGCAGAGCCTTCAGGCTTCCTTTGTGGAACCAGCTCCCAGTTTGGATTCAGGAGACAGATACCCTCTCTATTTTTAAGATTAGGCTTAAAACTTACCATTTTGATCAAACTTATAGTTAGGGCTGGATCAGGTGACCCTGAACCATCCCTTAGTTACACTGCAATAGGCCTAGGCTGTTGGGGGGTGGGGGGTGTCCCATTATGCATTGAGTATTTCTTTTCTTTTCATTCACCTCTTTTCATTCTGTTTATACACTACTCTGCATTTAATTATTAGTTATTATTAATCTGTGGCTCTCTTCCACAGGGTCTTTTGTCCTGCCCCCCCCCAACCGCTCCCTGAGCCTGGTCCTGCTGGAGGTTTCTTCCTGTAAAAGGGAGTTTTTCCTTCCCACTGTCGCCAAGTGCTTGCTCATAGGGGGTCATTTTGATTGTTGGAGTTTCTCTGTAATATTTTAGGGTCTTTAACTTACAATATAAAATGCCTTGAGGCAGCTGTTTGTTGTGATTTGGTGCTGTATAAATAATTTTATTGAACAGAACTGCAGTCTCTGACACATCTGCATTGGCTTCACTTTTCAGTACTGGAGTCACTACAAGGTGACTCACTCAGTAAATTGAAATCAAGTCAGCTAGTGAAAGAGTACATTTTAAACCAAAACGCCTGAAGTTACTTTGCTTGGGTCTAGCACAGAGTGTGTATACATGATGGACATAGCCACCATCGTGCCACCAATTCATTTAGATTTGCATATTTTAAAGCCACCTCCACTTTAGTTTCTGGAAGTTACTGTATTTGCACAGGGTGGAAAGCTGTGTTAACAAGCTCGGTTAGCAAGCTTGCTAAGCATTAATAACCTTTATGGGTGCAACAAAACATCTGAGTTATAAAATTTGTTAGAAATTGACCACATTTCAATTGCTGCTTGGGAGTTACTCGTCTTTGGGGTAGGCCTTTAGAGTAACAGTAGTTTTTGGCACTTTCAGTGTGTTTTTCAGGACAGGAGGTTATGCTTTGCATAACTTCATCCATCCACCCATGCATCCATCCATCCATTGCCTGCTGCAGGTCCTGGTTACAGATGCAGCAGCTCCAAAAACTACATTACCCATCCTGAAGGGAGTAGCCTTTACAACCACCATCCCCATCTCTAAATACACGCTTTGTTTAAACATCTCATCTCCAGTTTGTAATGCAAGCTTTTTGTTCCAAATATGAAGTTGGAAGACCAAGCCAAGAGAGGACATTTTCAGGGTTATTACCTTTTCAAGTTGGAAAGATCACTTCACAGCCAAAGAAGGCAGTAGGTGGTTTAGTGACTCCTTTAAAGGCACAATATTTTTCTTTTAATTTTACTGGAATAAAAGTCTAACATAGTAGAAACAGTGCAAGAACAGTGCAAGTTAAATCAAGCAGCGCTAAAAATAAAGGCACTTAAATATATTCTAACTCTAGTAAATTTAGTCCAATTCGGTTCACTCAAAGAGTTAAGAATGAGTCTTAGATTTTGAAGGTTTCTTCATTGTTATGAATATTATTAAAAGCTTTAACAAAATGTTTTTATTGTTTGTGGGAACCCCTTTCTTGTTTAATGATTACTTGTGCTTTTACATCCTGTGAACTTGTAACCAGTCCAGCAGAGACAATTATGCACCATCATTCACGGTGACATCGAGGTGTTTCAACAATCCTGTGTGTGCCCAAACAATGCTCTGTCCAAGGATTACTCACTGTTTTCTTTGGGGAGTCAGTTTGTTTTTCTGTTTTGTCCATATATCCATGACTCCATATACCCAAGCTCTGTGATGTCAGCCTTTTCTCTCCACGTTTGTGGTTGCTCAGCATCGGTCTTGATGGCTCATCAAGTTGTCATGGCCTTGCAGCTTTTTACAGCATTCCTTTCTTTATGTCCAAGAGGTGATTTTTTTTTTTTTTTTTGTGCACACTAACTGTTCTGTAAAATAAGCCCATGAATAGACCAAACGCTTTGAGGTGCACTCAAGGCCAGGTATGCTGTGTTGATATTGGAGGAGTACTATTTTCCCTCAGAGAGTGATGCCGCTTTGGACCTGGCCTTCCTTTTGGGGAAACAGTGGGAGGTCACAGTCTTTGAAAGTCTGCTTTGGGTTTTGTACGTGTGAAAACAAAGGGACTTGTGCTAGATGGAAGAAAGCTGCATGGGAGAGAAAAAAAAAGGAGCAAGAAGAGGAAAGTTTGGTCACCACGGCCTTGGTTGCACATTCAGGAAAAGAGTGATCATCAATGGTTAAAGCAGTAGGAGGGAGAGATGGTGACTGAGTGATTAACGGCCCAACAGATGTGATAGATGTCTTTAATAACCTCTGGCTGTTTTCTTAGTGTCCTCAAGGATTTGTTGTTATTAAGAACCAGGTCTTATTATGATGACCACCTCTCTCATCGTCTCCCACATCACACTGGGCGTCAGTCCAGACAGTCAAAATAAACACCAGTCAAAAGTCCCCCCCTGTACTTGCGCTGATGTGGCACTTGTTGATGGTGCCAGCATGTCTCAGTCCTGACCAAGGCATATGTGGCCTCACAATAGTCAGCAGTGAGGAATAAACAGAACATCGTATCACCTGTTGAGTCAGCTGGAACCTGCACTCCATGATCCAGCATCACTGTATAACAGAGTAAATACCAAAATTATGGTTAGGGAAGTGGTGTATAATGGTTTTCATAGGCATTTCCATTATTGGAAGGAGAAGAGGATAAAGGAGCTCATTAGGAAATGCATGTTTGACCATGGGAGCCATAAGAACTCATGCTCATCACTGCTGAAAAACAAAATGAGAACATTTTATTGGACTTCCACTTCTCCTCCAAATAAAAATCACAAACACTCTTTCCTTTAGTGTGTCTAAGTAGCTCCAAGCTCTATCACAGACATAGAGTTGGTGAAGGCCCATGTTTTATTAATTTGCAGATGAGCTCAGCTATTGATGGTGTTGGCCGCCCATGGGTTCAATTAGTATAATACAGGGAGAGGGGCAGATTATGGGCGGCTATTTAAGTGAGGGTATATCTCTTCCTGACAGTTATAGTCCAAATGCAACAAATTGCCCTTTGGTGGCTGTGAGCGGCGCCATATCGGTCCTCTGGTGATGAAACATGCCAGTGTGGCAGGTCAGCCGTGTTGAGACGACACCAGGCTGCGTGAGCCGTGTAGCTTGTCCTCTTTGAACTAACAACACAGGCCTGAGTGCAGCCCATTTCCATTCAGTTAATAGGGTCCATTTAGAAAACAGCAGTCTATATGGTGGTGTGCTGAGTGCATGTTCTACCCAGCCAACCCTAAACAGTCCCACTTAGCACGACACTCTCTAAACTATTGCGCTTATTCTCTGCGGAGCTCTCTTGGGCTGAAAGGCTGCAAGCATTGACAGCTCAACAGAGCAAAGCCGAACCACGTAAATATCACATTTTACAAATACAAGACGGTGTGGGTGAATATTCTCCCAAGCATCCATAAAAGGAGGAACAGCTGCAGCCTGCATGCGACACACAACACTCTTTTCTGGGACAAACGTTTATGGCGACTGATCGGGGCCTTCACAATGAAAAGCTTAAACTGTACACTGGCCGTGGAAGGTATTGTGTGAAACTGAATAGGGAGGCCATAAAGTGGACTGGAGACAGTGACCCAATTATGCAGAGCTGGTTATATTCTGTGTCTGGTCAATCTGGTCAATGCTTGAAAACTGTAGGCAGCTCTATAGAAAGTGCCTTGACTGTGCTTTCTTTTGCTAAGCGAAATGATCACTGCGTCTCAGCTGCATTGGAGCAGCATGTTTAGGCTACACAGTCACTGAGATAACCCAGTCCTCCTCTCCACATCCTGACAGCAACATTTGGGAAAAGAGTGAACACTCAGTTTTGAGCAAGTCGTTCCAGTGTGAGCGCTGCGCTTTAATGGCCGTGCATTCTGAATTTTAACGACCTCTGCCCTTGGCTGACTTTCTCTCCTCCTGTGTGACGCGTCAAAGGGCGTATTTTTATTTTCAGATATTACAATAATTTTACTTTGGCTTTAAAATTATTGATAAAGGCCAGCTGTATAAAGAGAAACCACTAAACATTTCACAATCACCTGAAAATGTATTCATCTTGATTCCTGTAAAGTACTTTATCATCCCGACACACTAATCCTTCCCTCTCCTTGTTTGCCTGTCCTGGCTTTCCTTGTTCCCAGCCCCAGCCAGGCTGGGGCAATAGGGCACTGCTAATGTGCTTGGTGGGTCATTAATCCTTAGGATGGCCATAGGGGCAGCAGAGCAGGCAAGCTTTGTTGTTTGATATTGGGGGAAATGGTGATGGGAGGCAAAGCAGATGTTTGTGTTGGCTGGAGAAAGAAAACAGCAGACTTGATGCCAACCCAATCACCATTTCATGCCAGGCAACAGCTGCCCAAATACATTTCAGCCAAAGTCTGGCAAACAGAGGCAAAGGTGACCAGATCAGCTTAACGCACACTTTTGCCGTGTTTTCTCATATTCCCACGTTCTTCTGGTCTTTCCATATATGTTGTGTGTATATCAGAATGTCCCTTACTTGAAGGACTGGCCTGTGAACTTTTTTTTTTTTAATAATCTTGGTTAGATTATTCTAGGCTTAATATTTGCAAATCTTGAAGCTGAAGGTGAACCAGACACTGATGAATGTAAAACACGCACACATTTGTCTGCTTGCCTGTAGTGTTGTGTGTAACTGGTGTTCACTGTGCGTTCACCTTTAAAGAGCGATGGGAATCGGCAGAGAGGACACACAGAAAAGAAGCCATAGACTAACCCAGATTTTTTAGCTGGCCATGGTAAAAATATAACAATGTATGCGCATACATAGACCGCAGAACAAGGACAGCACATTTAACTCTCTCCTGCCTCTCCACTCAACTGATAGGAGCCATTCATCATCGCCCACCTTCATGCTGCAAGGAAAGGACTGTGTGTGTGTGTGTGCGTGTTTCTCTAAGTGTTTTTGTGTGACAGCAGATTCGAGATAAATATCTTGTATATAGCTCACGTCTCGATCCTGCTGTGGAGTTGTTTACCGTTTATGAGTTTCAGACTGAGAGACGCACAGTTTTGGTCTCGCTAACAGAGTCTGCTGCCCTCTGCTGCTCTGCTCATGAACATCTGTGCTGAGAACATCTGCTGCCACCACAGCAGCCTGAGCAGGATGCATGCGCAATGATGCCGGGCTTGTATGAACAGCAAGTTAGTGAGGAAGCGGCCGTTGGGCTTTTGTGCCTCTTAAATGATATTTACTGTTCAATCAGAACAGTTAATAAATGAATAAATAATGGAGTGCATACTTAGTTAAAACAAACATTCCTTGGCTAAGATTTGATGCTGTATCATTTGCATATTACTTCATTACAACATCTTGATGGTGTACTAGATCAGCATTTTCAGATGCAATATTTCCCTTAATGTGCTTCTTTCCTCACACACATTCATAAATAAAAATAAATATCCAAGATGCTGCTAATTAAATCCCCATCACAAGATACAAGACTACATTCAAAACATTCTTCAGATGATGTTTAGATGAAAGGCTTTATGTTGCTGTACGTTAGTTAAGAAGCCACGCACCTGAGGAAGGAGGAGTTTGCACAATGCAGGAACATTTCTCACCCATTTGTCATCTCCACTTTAGAGGTGGAGTGGGGGGAAATCAAAGGAGGCAAGTAATGAGCACCCACAGTAGCCAGTAAGGTAACCGTGGTTACATGTGGCGTATTAATGTATGTAATCTATTACTGTGTGTGTGACAAGGACATATAGCGTGCTAATTAAAGAAACCTTTCATTGTGCTTCTCTTGGACACAGGTCATGTCTCATTAAAGATGGTCTCAATGCATGGAGAGCCATTCATTACTGGGTATATTGGGGGGGGGGGGCAGAGGGGATACCCGTATGCAGACTTTACACAGCTTGTAAATCTGACAGCATGAATAACCAATAAAAGACATTCCTTCCAAATACCAGGACAAACTCTGCACTCTTGTACCGAGAATTAAGAGTTGATATATTAAACCAAAACATGCCATGACTTTTGAAAGTGCGGTCACAAACTTTAAGCACAGACCAAGGGCAAAAAAAAAAAGAAAAAAAGACGACAACTGTTCAAAAACAATAAATTTTATTTATGAAATGAGCGAATATTCACAAAAGAATCAGTGCGACATTAATATCATGTACATTACTAAATACAAAAAATATAAAATTGAACAAAAATAAACCCCAGCTTCAAAAGGCTTTCATTTCTGACACGCCTGTTAAAAACAAAAACCAAAAACACAACAACAGCTGAGTTTGCTTCTGGGACAACGATTCAAATAAATCAATCCCAAAAGGATGTTAGAAACCCACCTGGATGTTTGGTGCACAGGGACACTCATGCAGCAATGTCTGAATGGTAGTAACACGGGCAGAAAGACTCATCTTCTGCTCTTGAGCGGTTCCAGTAATATTGCAATCCTAGCCTTTTTTTTTCTTTTTCTTTTTTAAAAAAACCTAAAGGCTGCACTGCATCTCTACCTGGACAGAAACAACTAGATGTCCCTCAAATGCACCATTCACACAAAAAAAAAAAAAAAAAAAAAAGGCTTCTGGAAGGCTGTAGAGTTGATGGGTGTTATTACTATTTGGATTTCTCTTTGTGGTCACAAGATAAAAAGTAAGTCATACTGGATCACGGTTCCATGGTCACAAAACACAAAAATGATCTTTAGCTTGTCTGAGCTCACCTAAAAATCACAATACTCTTGTAATACTCAGCTTTGCCTACTCATTAATTTTTACATTAACCAATCTATACTGTCATTACTATAAGAAAATTCATAATCCACAAAAACAAGGTAATCTCAACCCGATATTTCTCCTGATGACTGCCACAGGTGAACGGCCCCCCTCATATTGATAAATGGGATCTTCATTTGGAAGTAGCTGCATCAGGTCATAAATAGGTCACTGTTTTATATAACCAGTGCTCCTTATTATAGGTGATTTTCCCACGTCACAGTCTGCAGTAAGGGTTGGATGATCTAGCAATCTTATTTCATCATTTATTTTATTTGGTGTATGATTTTATTCTCATATGAATTGTACAGATTGTTTTATAAAAAAGGTGCCATATGTTGGCATATTACTTTAGGTTTAATTGCTGTTAACCATCTTACCCCAGCTCCTCTCATACTTCCATCTTGGGAATAAGAGACTGAAGAGGCAGCTGAAAGTTTTAGGAAAAAGGCGTGGCTAGCTAGTTAGCAGCGACTGAACTTTCAAACTAAAACACTTAGATAAAGCATTTGAAAAATAAGTAAAATCACTGGCCAAATGTACTAAGAAAAACTAACCAAGTAAAAGAATAATTTTTTTGATAATGTGAGAAACAAATGATCAATTTCAAAAATCAGGATAAAATTAAACTAAGTAAAAATGAACACAAGAAGGCAATAGCAGTGAACAATATTTTAACCAATCAAGCTGTTGGAAATTCTCCGCGCTGGAGTGTTATCAAAGCCTTCAAAAACACGACCCTCTCTGTGATCCAACTCAAATACATTTAATTGAGATGTATTTACAAAACACTAAAATAATTGATTTACTAACTAAGGGTGGAAAACACGACCACTTTTGCCAAGTTAACACCCATGGTTTCTACAGCCTCCCATAAAGTAGTCCCTGTCTGAATATGAAAGCAAATGAGCAGTCCAAGACAAGTGCAAATCCTCCCTGAGACTGGTCTATGTACTTACACAGACATCTGATTCAGCATTTTACAACCCAACTACCCTACTAGAAGCCTAAAGCAGTCACACTGACCAGCCTAAAATTGTGTATGGTGCCACTTTGGCAGCTTGCCTGTTTTCACACAACATTAAAGACAAAATACAAGGATTCATCATCATCATCATCATCAAGTCACAATAAGGCTTCCAGAGAAGCACGTAAACCAGACTGGTCAGAAAATAAGTGGATCAAAAGAATGGTTGTTGATCAGTTATTATTGCTAATATGATTATCATTATGATTTATTTTAATGATGAATCACCCTTGGATACATGACCAGATGCTGGTCTCCATCCACACATCTATAGAGCTGTGACATACCACAGTAACTGGAGATGGGTGGGGAAGAGCTGTGTGAAGTGATTCAGCATGTGATGCTCATACGTGTCTCAAGGATTCAGTCCTCTGGCGGCAGACAGAGGTACACTGTTGTCACGTGTCTCTCGGCTGGCCTCGGTTTTGAAGGCTCTGGAAGTGGGCCTCCTTCAGGATGCGGTTGATCTGCAGGTAGGACACTGGGTTTGTGGGCTCTAAAGAGTTGCCCACGCTAAGGGGACTGCAGGGCCCCTGAGCACATTGACTGATGCAGCTGGCAGCTGCATGTTCAGGACTGCTGATGCTGCTGCTGCTCTCACTGTTGGATGACTGAAATGCAGATATCAACATTAGCATTAGGATGTTAAAATCCAGGGTCTACGCAACAATATCGAGTTTATCATACAAACTGAAGCAACTTCTATTTTAAATTTGCATCTAGTAAAATTCAAAGCCTCAAAATTGATTATAACTTACACCAGACATTACAAAGGTGAAATTAGCCACACCTCTACATAGACTAATATTGGAAGACAAGGGGATTGTTTATGTCTACCTGGTTAGTATAAACAAACATATTAAAAGACAATGCAGGAAAACAAAACATTATCCTAAAAATAAATCTATGGGACAAATCTATAACACCAAACATGGCGGCTGTCCTGCCACTGACCCTAAAAAGCCAGTGGAGTCGAACTGGGAAACATATCAGCCAATCATGTTGTTGCACAAAGGAATGCACACAGTACAGGTCCTCAACAGTTTCAACTGCAATATGGCAGTCTTAGCTACTCATTATCAATGCAGGCAGGTGCACTTACTGTTTTCTTGCCTTACTGTATCTTCTACTACACCTGCACAACATTACAGCATCACTAACGGCTCAATCAAGTGCCCACTTGAACGGTATCTCTGCTCCTCCTATCAGAGCACTGAACAAATGCCATGCTAATTTCTAAATGAATAAAGAGATACACCTGCTGAACAGTGATTAACCTCTACTGTGGACTGTAGGTCAGTAACAACATGACTGGCTAATATGTTCCCATTTCAGTTGTTGATTGACTAAGGTGGAAGAAAGCCACCATCTTTTATCATGTCAAATTCTTCTATATACAGTGCTGTTAAAAGTATTTGCATCATTCCTGATATCTTAATTTTTTTTTTAATTTTTGTCACACGTTTCAGATCAAACTAATTTTAATATTACACAAAGATAACCCATGGAAATACAAAATGTAGTTTTTAAAAATCATGGTTTCATTTATTAAAGGAAAAAAGCTTTCAAACCTATCTGGCTCCATGTGGAAAAAGTAACTGGTCCCCTTGTTGAATCATGAATTAACTGTGATTAGTCACATTTTCTGGAAAGCTGAGTTCATTTTCACTGGCCACACCCAGGCCTGATTACTGCCAAGAACATGTAAAGAACTTCAGGCCTCACCTGCATCAGTTGCGGTCAGAGTTCATGATTCAACAAGAAAGAGCTATCAATGGGAGAGTTCCAAGGTGAAAACCACTGCTGACCAAAAAGATCACAAAGGCTCATCTCACATTTGCCAAAAAAACATCTTGATGATGCCCCGAGACTTTTGGGAAAATATTCTGTAGACTGATGAGACAAAAGTTGTACCTTTTGGAAAGTTACATTACATCTGGTGTAAAATAACATTTCAGAAAAAGATCATCATACCAACAGTCAAACATGGTGGTGGTGTGAACGTGTCGGGCTGCTTTGGTGCTTTCAGACGACTTACTGTAATTGATGGAACCATGAATTCTGCTCTCCACCAGAAAATCATAAAGGAGCATGTCTGGCCATCAGTTCATGCTCATGAAGCTCAAGCGCATTTGGGTTATGCAGCTGGACAGTGACCCAAAACACACCAGGAAGTCCACATTTGAATGGTTAAAAAAGAAAAAAAGTTTTGGCTAGTCAAAGTCGGGACTTAAATCCGACAGATGTTTTGGCACTGCCTTTAGCAGGCTGTTCATGCTCAAACCCTCCAATGTGGCCAAATTAAAACAACTCAACAAAGAAGAGTGGGCCAGCAATTTGAAAGACTCATTGCCAGTTATCGCAAATGGTAGACCGCAGTTCTTGGTGTCAAGGGTGGAACAACCAGTTATAAGATTTAGGGGGCAACTGCTTTTTCACACAGGGCCAGGTAGTTTTGGATAACATTGTTTTCCTTTAATAAATGAAATCATCATTTTTTAAACATTAAAAAAAAAAAAAATCTTTGTCCAATATAAAAATTTGATGATCTGAAATATGTAAACGTGACAAATACGTTAAAAACAAACAAAAAATAAAATGCTTTGTCACAGCCCTGTATTTCTATTTAGGGTTCTGTGAGTGCCATTTTACCTTGCTCTAGAACACACTTGATGCAAATTATTGGTTAACACTGGTACCTCAGAGTCCCAGGCATCCCGGCCTGGTTCGGGAGAGAGGGGATGTGCTCTGTTCTGCCTTTTGGGTTGGGGCACCAGGTGGCCATTCTCCACATCACCACCACTACTGTGCTGTCGTTTCCTGCTCAGGTAAAGAGCCAAAAAGAAAAGTGCCTTTATTTGTAAGCAATGATATATCCCTGCAGCAGTGTATACGTAACGCTTATTATGCAAAGTCACCGCAAGCTGCCATTTTTACATTCAAAACCAGCTAGCTGACTGTATTGTCAACGCTAGTTCAAAGACAAGGGCAGACGGCGATACAGTTGTTATATTAATTCAGCTGCTATGACCAATTGCTGTTATTGGAACCAAGATTATTTTTTGTTAGCACAATCACCATTTTTTCGTGGGTCCTGCAATAGAGGCCACGGAAACGTCGAGCCACCACTAGTTCAATCACCATGTACTCAAATAGTGTTAAATTACAAGCTCACCTGCTTTCAGTCAACATATGATACCACTTGAGCAACCTAGGCGAGCTTCTTCTTTTTATTTTCTTCGGAGCAGACAGGAGGAGCCGGCTGGCTGACGTTATTTGCTGGTTAACGTGACTCGTTTCCTGTTAGTCGATGGCCTGTTAGTTAAGCTAACCTTGTCTGGTTAGCTAATTACGCTGAATAACAATGCGATACAGTTGCCCATTTCAGTGACAGTGTCAAAGAAATAAGCTGGCGTGATAAGCCACACAGACACTTCACGGCAACGTTAATTGGCTGCCAATAAAAAGATCGGGCGTGTAGGTAGTTAACAAGCCTGCCCCGAAGCGCTTTATCATTAGTTCCGAGCTAAATGCTAACGTCACCGCAAGCTAACGCAAACCCGCTTATCTGATGTTAGCTGACTACAGCAAACAGTACACTTTTCTTTCTTCTCAGGACTATCGATCTCTTAAACCCAAATAAAATTACTGGAGTTCAAACTCTACCTAGCTAGCGATACTTGCTACTGATAACCGCAACTGTTCTGTTTACATGGCATTGCGCCTGCGCCCGATCAGAAATGGTGCCTTTAAAGACCTATCGGAGAAAAAAAAACACTTACCTCATTTCTCATGGAAAACAAAGCTCTGTGCCATCCATCACAGTGTAATAGTACGGGCGATGAACATAAAGTTATCTTGTATAACATTCTTTCGCTTTTTTAAGCAAAAATGTGAGTGTAAAGGTGACTTGGGAAGAGAGAAAGGATGAAGCATAAAATAATACCGGCGCAATCATAGTGTAGTGCAAGCGAGAGATCACTTATTCGATTCACAAATTCCTTCGAATTTGCATCAGGAAAGGCGCCCGGCGTAAAACTGCCACATCAAAACATGCGGAACTACCCCCTGTGGCGACCCCCTTATGAAAACTGAGCAGCCGAAAGTAGCCTGTGTAATCAGAGACTTAAATGCTAGGCAAGAATGCTTTTAGCCAATTAACGTTAAACGCCACAGTGTCTTTAGCTCTAAAAATATTCTTCGTCTGAGCACGCCAACCACACCTATAACCGTAAATAAAATATTAATTTCCTCAAAGGATTTCGCTGTTTACAGAACACATTTATTGTTGTAATTATTGCCTCAAGGGCTGAAAATACCGAACACCAAAAAACAGATCAACAAAGCAACAGGCAGTGGGCTAAAGTTTATTTCCCCATAAACCACCTTATGGCTATTTTATACTAAAGAGTGAACTTGCAGATTAGAATATAAATCATATTGTTTTGTGTGTATGTATCAGATACGGGGATTTAAACAAAACATCCACTATGAGTGAGTGGCTGGCATCTTGTCAACCCGGAAGTTGCACCCTGTAGTGCAGCCTGCTTGTCCAGCCAGCCAATAGAGTGAAAAACCGTCTCCGCCAATGACTCAAGCGAAGGACGGAGGTGAGATTATCAGGGATTCTCTATAGCGGCGATCTTAGGTGTATAAAGGCAAATAACCGCAATGGGCAGCACCGACTCTAAATTGAACTTCAGGAAGGCAGTGATTCAGCTTACGACCAAAACACAGGTGGGTTATATGCATCTTATATGTATATTCTATACAACCAAAAAAAAAAAAGGCGTTAAAAAGACAGGGCGAGTGGGCGCACCGAAGACCATCGTCGACGAGATGACGGGATAACGCTTGCGATGCAGGGGCACAATATAAAACAAATACAAAAATAAAAAAAAATCAACGGTTTTTGTGTTGCATGCAGGCTTTTCAAGTCACATCTGTTTATTATTTTGCAGATTGTAAATCTGAGTGTAGCGCACCAAATAGGCCTATGCCATATTTGTCTTAAACTGGATTAAATTGTCGCTGATCTGCTGTGTGATTCACCGCAAATTTTTTGTTTTGTTTTGTTTTCCAATGTTGTAAGCATTGAGTTAGACGATTAATAAATTGTGGCGTACAGCAAAATTAAAGGTGATGACGTAGGTCTAGAAATGACAACGTTTGCAGATGCGGCAGGTGGACTGTGTCGTCACTGTCACAGACATTGTTTCCGCTGCTGCTAGAGCAAGCAATTGTGTTTACATTGCCATTTGCTCGGATTATGTATGTAAGATATGAAAGCAACCATGCAGACCTTTGTATTAAGATAAAGAAGTAAATACGATTTTAATGCTGTGCAGTGCAAGATCAATCAGGCTATTGTAATTTAAATGGGGCTGACGTTAAATGCTCAGTTTGGCTTAGAAGGGATCTGAAATGTGCACATATTTTCTCCAGCCAGTGGAAGCCACAGACGATGCCTTCTGGGATCAGTTCTGGGCAGACTCCACCACCACGGTCCAGGATGTTTTTGCGCTGGTGCCAGCTGCAGAGATAAGAGCTGTTCGAGAGGAGTCCCCCTCAAATTTAGCGACCCTTTGTTATAAAGTAAGCATCAAATAAACTCTCAGTGCGTTTGTGTTACATAATGGAATAATGTTGTTTGGAAACTGTGCATTATTTTGATTGTAGAGCCCCGCACAGGCTCTTAGATGTCTGAATAAATGAGTCAGCTCCCCTTCCTTTTCCCTTTCCTTCCCGTCTCTAGCTATCAGTTTCCGTTTTGAAGCTGCCTGTCAGAAACAAAACATACTGGGGCTTACAGCATAACTAAATAAAGAGGTGGGAATGAGAGCCCTTGAAGCTAAGCAGATTCAGAAGGGTTGTTACTTATTTTTAGACATGGGCTTTTAAATTTAGATAATGAATCATCAAGTAAATCTTTGTTAAAAGGTCCAAAAAACTGCAGATACTCAGTGTGGAAAAAACCATTTTTTTCTACACTGTAGAATTTCCTCCCTTTTTAAATCTTTGATTTGTTGATAAGCTGAACATGATGCCATGTTCACTGACACATAAATAATTAAATAACTATATGAAACTGAGAAAATGATCAGTGTCCTATATCAGTAGATATAGATGCCATGTTCCATACTCCGTTCGCTCATTCACTTATAATGTTTCCTGATACTTCAGGCTGTGGAGAAGCTGGTCCAGGGAGCTGAGTCTGGTTGCCCCTCTGAGAAAGAAAAGCAGGTAGTCCTGAACTGCACTCGCATCCTGACCCGCATCCTTCCCTACATCTTTGAGGACCAGGACTGGAGAGGATTCTTCTGGTCCACAGTGCCCGGTGCGGGGCGTGCTGGGGTGAGTGGGCGCAGGAAAACAGAGCCTATTTTCTCACCATTTAATAATATAGATGGCTCACATGGATGGATAAGAAGTTCAGAATGGATAAAAATATGCATAAACATGCTGAACACATTTAGAAGGCTTTAAAAACACTCTTAACACTAAATATCGCTGTTGTTTGTTTCTAAAAACAAGATAGGTCAGTTATTAAAAACACAGTGTGTCATTATTTTACATATGTGATAATGCGTTCATCTAATAAAAGTGTTATACGTGTTGTGTTTTCTTGAATCTGAATCTCTTACTCTGGTAAACCTAAATTCCTTCAGAATTTCTCTGTAGAGCAAAAAACATGAAGCAGCAAGGTCATTTCAGTTGTCGCCGAATTTTTTCTTCTGGAGCATGAAAACGACTTCAACCAATTAAATAATGTCTTTCAAAAAATGTGAATATCTTCATCCAGCTTCACATTTCCACATTTTTCAGACGGATGAGCTGGATGATGACGAAGGAGCGCGACCACTGGCTGAGTCGCTGCTCCTGGCTATCGCTGACCTGCTCTTCTGCCCCGACTTCACCGTGCACAGTCACAGGAGGGGCCCTGTGAGTAACCGCTCTCCTGACACGGCGCAATCCAGTGTCATTAATTTGTCATCCCACCTCCATCCAGTAAAAGTAGCTACTGCTGACTCAACAGAGCAGCAGAGATATTTATTGCTTGACCTTAGTCTAGTAAGTTGCTCCAAAGGTTGGGCATATTTCTTCAAGTACTGTTCCCTTCTTCCTGATTTTCCAACTAACCTGTCACTCAAGTTTAACATAAGCACCGGGTTTTGGTGGCTGATACACTCTTAGTGACAAAGGGAAGAATTCCCCATGAGTATAAAAAGAATGTTTCACATCAGCCTGGAACTTTGAACTCCTCACTGCTCTTCATGTAATTTACATTCTAAAGTGGAAATGTCGGAAAAGTCTCTTATGGCAATGAAAATGAAATTATCTGTTATATAAAAAGTGAAAGCAGCAGCAAATTATACCTACCTACAGTCTGGATGCTAGTGACAGAATATTAGAATTCACGCTTCATATCTCTTTGTTTACCAGGAGTTAGCATTCCCCAAATCTTTACATTATCCACAACTGATTTTAAGTTACCTAAAAATTTGCTTGACAAATGAAAAGCCAGGAAATGTTGAAGAATCATTTTAGAATCAATAGCGGCGCTTTAAATATGCTTTAGATGAAGCTATTTTGACTGGAATTTTTTGTGACTCTATCCAGGACTCTGTAGAAAGCATGCAGTCCATAGACAGCTGTGAATACATCTGGGAAGCAGGGGTGGGATTTGCACAGTCCCCCCCTCTCAACTACATTCATGACCTGAATAGGTGAGTTAGCCTGTTGTGCGCATCTAAAATTCACTCTTATTTTTGTGTGTGTGTGTGACTTATTTTCTATTTTTTTTTTCTGTCAACTTCCGTGTTTCAGGACAGAACTGTTGAGATTGTTGCTAACCTGCTTCTCCGAGGCCATGTACCTGCCTCCTTCATCAGACAACACTGTCCTCAATCCTTGGGTGACATTCTTCTGCTCAACAGAAAACAGGTGATGGAAACTGAAAACACATCCACACATACAGTCACGGTGAAAAGAAAGTACAAGTTAAGTGCACCCTTACTGCTTCCATAGGAATTAAGTTGTGCTGCTAATCAAATGCACTTGATTAACTGATCAACAGCAAGTGTGACCACCTTTATAAAAGCAGACGTTGTGGCACTTTGCTGGTTTGGAGCATTCAGGTGTGTGTTAACACAATACCAAAGATCAGCAATGATCTAAAAGAAGCACTTGTGACAGAGTTATGAAGCCATTTCAAAGCAATTTGAAGTCCATCATTCGACAGTGAGAAAGATTATTCACAATTGGAGAACATTCAAGACAGCTGACAATCTTATTAGGAGTGGACGTCCCAGCAAATTGACCCAAAGGTCAGACCATTCAATCCTCAGAGAAAGAGCTATGGCTCAGAGTCCTCAGTTAGCATGTGAAATGTTAAAATTAGTGTTGTCTGGAAGGGTTGCCAGGGGACAGCCTCCTCTCTCTGAAAAGAACAGGGCAGCACCGTTTGCAAAGCTGCACCTGAACAAACCACAAGACTTCTGAAACAATGTCCTTTGGACGGAGACCAAAAATGAGATGTTTGCCCACAACTCCACATTTGGAGAAAACCAAACACAGCATCTCAACACAAACACCTCATACCAACTGTCACGCACGGTGGTGAAGGGGTGATGATTTGGCTTTGTTTTGCAGCCCTGAGCACCTTGCAGCCATTGACTCGACCATGAACTCCTCTGTATACCAAAGTATTCTAGAGTCAAATGTGACTCCACATCTGTCTGGGTGAAAGTGAGTCCTGCCACAGGACAATCGCCTAACCTTAGCAGCACATCTACAACAGTATGTTTGAAAAAGGAAAGAATCAATGTGTTGCAATGCTCCAGTAAAAGCCTTGACCGCTACTAGTATTGAAATGCTGTGGTGGGACCGTGAGAGAGCTGTAATGCCTGGTATGAACTCTTTGGGTGTCACAGATTTTAGTGACAGTGTCATCATGGTTTTGTTCCTAGACATGCCCTGCCTCTTTTTACGTCTCTCCTGAATGTGGTGTGCGCTTATGACCCGGTGGGTTATGGCATCCCGTACAACCACCTGCTCTTCTCTGACTACCGGGAGCAGCTGGTGGAGCAGGCTGTACAGATCCTCATTGTGACACTGGAGCATGATGGAGGGGTTCCCCACCCTCCTGCCTCTCCATCCAGTGTAGAGGAACAAGATGTAAGCCAAGACCGTGACAAAGAAATGTCATGACTTTATTGCATGTGCTTAATGTCACTCAAATAAATCTTTATGAATTTTTCTGAATCAGTCTACAGGCCCTGAAAACCTGTTTGTGAATTATTTGTCAAGGATTCACAGAGAGGAGGTATGCGTGTCACAGTTTCATAAAAATACCCAAAGATCATTACTGTAAAGACTGCAGGTGCAAATGTATATCTGTGCTCTCCCAATAGGACTTTGACTTTGTACTGAAAGGTCTTGCTCGGCTGCTGACCAACCCTTTGACTCAGACTTACCTGCCTAACTCCACCAAGAAGATCCAGTTCCACCAGGAGCTTCTGGTGCTTTTCTGGAAACTTTGCGACTTCAATAAGGTTAGAGCAAAAAAAAAAAGAAAAGAGAAAAAAAAAGTCTTTCTTTGGGGAGGTGAAGCATTAAAGAGTGCTTTGATTAGACACCACAATCTACTTTGTGTTCCCACTGCAGAAGTTCCTGTTTTTTGTCCTTAAAAGCAGCGACGTGTTGGATATTCTGGTTCCTATACTCTACTACCTGAATGATGCGCGCGCTGACCAATGTGAGTCTCCTCAGTTGCTTCATTGCACCCACAACAAACCTCTACTAGAAGCATGCATTTATTCATTTCTGGTGTAATCTGTCCTCGCTGCAGCGCGCGTTGGACTCATGCACATCGGCGTGTTCATTTTGCTGCTTCTGAGCGGTGAGAGAAACTTTGGCGTGCGCTTGAATAAGCCCTATTCTCTCCATGTGCCTATGGACATCCCAGTGTTCACAGGGACTCATGCCGACCTGCTTATAGTGGTGAGACAGACACCTGCTGTCAGTTTTCTTGATGGCTACCTAATTAAAGTAGAGTTAAGTCTCACAGCTGTCACTCTGTTTGGTTTCTAGGTGTTTCACAAGATAATCACAACGGGCCACCAGCGTCTCCAACCTCTCTTTGACTGCCTGCTAACCATCGTTGTAAATGGTGAATTGCAACATAAGCATGTAATAAGAATTAATTGTTACAGTTCTTCTTTCACACCGTTTTAATGCTCCTCCTGCTTCTTGTTCAGTTTCCCCTTACTTGAAGAGCCTGTCCATGGTAGCAGCTAATAAACTGCTCCACCTGCTGGAGGCCTTTTCTACCACCTGGTTCCTTTTCTCTGCAGCCCAGAACCATCACCTGGTTTTTTTCCTTCTCGAGGCTTTCAACAACATTATCCAGTACCAGTTTGATGGTAAGAGAAAGACGGAGCGATTCAGGGCAAATAGATTTAACCGGATTTTGTTTAGCTCTATATGCCATGTTAGGAGTGGCACCTGTTGTGCTTTTGTATCTCATTTGTTGTTGAGATACATTTTTTCATATAAGTGTCCATGTGTGTCTCCCTGCCAGGAAACTGTAACCTGGTGTATGCCATAATTCGCAAACGTAATGTGTTTCATCAACTGGCCAACCTGCCCTCTGACCCCACTTCCATCCAGAAGGCTTTGCAAAGAAAGAAGAAGTCGCCAGATGTCATTTCCCGCACCAGCTCCCAAGAGACTGTATCCATGGAAGGCTCGCACCCTGCAGTACCGGCGGAGCCTGGTACACTGAAGGCCAGCCTGGTTGCTATGCCAGGTAAATGTTGTAATTAGAGTAGAATCTGTTCACTGTGTGGTAGATGCAGCACCTTTGCCCGACACTTTATTAGGTACACCTAGCTAGTACTGGGTTGGACCCCGTTTTTTTTCCTTCAAAACTGTTTAAATTCTTCATGGCACAGATTCAAAAAGGCGCTGGAAACGTTTCTCAGAGATTTTGGTCAATATTGACATGACAGCGTCACACAGTTGCTGCGGATTTGTTGGCTACGCATCCGTGATGTGAATCTCCCGTTCCACCACATACCAAAGGTGCTCTTTTGGACTGAGATCTGGTGACTGTGGAGGCCATTTGAGTACAATGAGCTCATTGTCATGTTCAGAAAACCAGTTTGAGATTATCTGAGATTTGTCAGATGGTGCTTTGTTCTGCTGGAAGCAGCCACCCATCAGAAGATGGGTTCACAGCTGAAAGTTGTCTGGCCATTTTCTTCTGCCCTCCTAGTTCAGCAAGGCATTTCCACCCAGAGCCCTGCTGCTTACTGGATATTTTTGTAAATATAGATGGTTGTGTGGGAAAATCCCAGTAGATCAGCGGCTTCTGAAATACTCAGAGCAGCCCATCTGGCACCAACAACCATGCCATGCTCACCTTTCTTCTCCATAGTGACGCTCAGTTTGAACTTCGGCATCCCGTTTTAACCACGTCTACATGCCTAAATGGACTGAGTTGCTGCCATGTGATTGGCTGATGAGGTACTTGCATTAACAAGCAGCTGAACATATGTACCTAATAAAGTGTCAGATGAGTTTATGTCACGTACATATGCACATCTTGCACATCTTTCACATGAAAAGAGCTGTGAATGTCTAAAACGACTGCCTCAGAACTGGCAGGTTGAATTAATATGTCCATAATTTAGGCTGAATTTCTTTTATTCGACACACAAGATTAGGTGGTGTTTAGTTTTTCAGTAAGACTGTAAAAAAAAAAAAAATGAAATAATGTCCTGTGATTCATGATGGGGGTTTCCTGCAGGCATTGATAAACTGACTGAGAAGTCTCAAGTATCAGAGGATGGCACCATGGTGTCAGTTCCAAAGACAGACTCCCCTAACACAGTCCACCCAGAGCAAAGTGCACTCGCTGGGACCAGTGACACAGAGTCTAACTCAGGCAGAGACAATGAAGTAAGTGCCTTTTTTTTTTCTGGGCGCATTGGTTTGCTCCAATATATTTGCATATTTCTAATTTTATTTCTTCACATTATCAGGATGTTTTCTACACTGAAGCAGAAATGGAGAGAAGACGCTTGTCAAGCGCGTCTTCGACGTCTTTTTGGGCGCCCACACCAGAATGGGTCAGGATACTCTTTCAGCCTCTCCTTCACTTCTTGGTAGACGTTGGATATTTAGGAGAATGAGAACATGATTTAGATTTACTCGTCTTTAATTCCAGGTCCTCTCTTGGAAGTGTAAGCTACCCCTGCAGACTATCATGAGACTCCTTCAGGTGCTGGTGCCCCAGGTGGAGAAAATCTGCATCGACAAGTATGCAAACGCTTTTATTCATTTTTGGTCACGCTACAAAAGTCATATCCTAGCGCTTCTGAAATATTACTAAAAGCATTGTAAATGTCCTTCTCTGTCTAACAGGGGTCTAACAGACGAATCAGAGATCCTGAAGTTTCTACAGCATGGCACATTAGTGGGTCTGCTGCCGGTTCCTCACCCCATCCTCATCAGAAAGTATCAGGCCAATGCAGGCACCGCAATGTGGTTTCGCACCTACATGTGGGGCGTTGTTTATTTGCGGTGAGTCAGGCATTTTATCCAAGTATAATGATATTCTTATATGTTGATGAAAACAAATCAGTTATTTTGTTTTTTCTGTCATTTTTTTTTAGCAATGTCGACCCGCCAATCTGGTATGACACTGATGTTCGACTATTTGAGATCCAGAGGATGTAGAGAGAAGACTTCATCACTGAAAATGAGACTGTTCTGGCTCTAGGGTTCTTCGTCCCTTCAGTATCTGCTGGTTTTGTAGGAAACCTCGTTGTGTTTAAACTATCCTTGTGATCCTGTTGTTTGCCCCTCACACCACCGAACTGGGCGGGGGAGTCGTTCAGATGAGTGGAGTAGAGATTCCTCTCATGTTAAGACGGAAGGTGTTTGAATTATCACTAGTGTCCATACAGTAAACAACTGTGTTTGTAACCTTAAGACCACAGAATGTCTGTCCAAGCACTGAGATGACTGGAGCGTTTTGCTAAGGGCTGAGGCTATTTTTTGGCAGCATTGTTTAACTGTTTTTCGCTGGGGGAGATATGCTGCGAAGGCACGTAACATATCTTGTATAGCTCAGTATTACCTGGTCCACATTATTTGTTGTTCTCGCCATGCTTTGAAGTGAACTTGCACCTTTTTTGAGTCGTCTTTTGTGGTTGTAGTTTATGTGATGATACTTTGAGACAGTAATACAGATTGTATGTATTTATTTATATATATGACCAGGTTAAATTTATTTTTGATCTGGCAAGAAATGCTTATAATGCTCAAAGCTGAAATTGTATTTTCATTAACTTGTCCTGGAAAATAAACTAAAATAAATATATGCATCTGCAAATTCTACGTTGGTCACGTTATGATTTATCTAAGTTTTTTTTAGAAGAGTAGCAGGAGTTCTGCACAAAGTAGCAATTTCATACGTTAACCACTAGATGGCGCTATGCTCCTCTTCACCACTCAATCTGCTAAAGGTCTGATATTTGAACAAATTTACTTTGCCACATATGAAACCACTTTACTGAATCTTTCAATATCAATCTACAAGTTTGCAATGATGCACAGGAGGAGAACACATTCAACTCAACATGTCTGTTTTAATGTTGCAGCTGTGTGTGGGAATTTAAAACATCCAGCAAACTGAAAACATAAATGTTTGTTTATTAAACGAATTAAATGTATTACGTGACAAATGCTTTGATACATAAAACTATCTAGTTTCTAAACACGTAAATTGAGATGAGCGCGGCTGAGAGATTAGCTAACCTCTTAAATACACTTCAAAGAGGCTCGCAACGGCATGCATGCGATAGAAGATTCCAAAAGGAAGTCCAATATTCACAATTGCGTTCCACATTGTGTATTTGTAGAAGTATATCTCAGCGGAGTGGTCTAACTGGGGACGAGCTCCAAATGCAGGCATGATCCACAGCTGCCAATACAGAAAAAAAGGAATTAAAAAGACATTTTTACAGAAAACATCAGCAGTCTGATGCAATTGTAGTTAATGCAATAAGCATGAATACAACTTACAATTATATTTGCCAGGAGTAAAAATGCACACACTTCCTTCAGGACTCTTCTTTTCCAAGTTGTCTTTTTAGGATTTGAGTATCTGGACTTGTGGCCGTCCGCTACATTGGCCATTTCATTGTGTTCCTGAAATGCACGGGCATTTGCCTGCATTATGTGGCCGGGCTCCCGGTGGAGGCCTTCAATAATGAAATAGTTCTGCAGACCAATCTCGAGCACCAGCAGCACAGCCCAGGCCAGGTTGAGGCCATTTAGGTAACCCTTGGCTCCCGTTGCCACTGTAGCCACAATACTAAAATAGCTAATGATGAATTGCCCCAATGAAGATGCCACCAGTAGTCCCACATCCAGGCTGCGAGATGGGTTTTTCTCTGATACATAATCTCTGTGGTCCAGCCTGTAAAGAATGCAGCCAATCACAGTGGAGAGGGACATCAGACTAACTATCACTATGTTCATAATGAAGTGAATCACCAGGGCCTTATTTCTTCTATCTTTGTCTTCTTTCAGTATGTTAACCTTGTACAGTGTAAATGTTACAAGTCCTGCCGCCACCACGAGCAGTCCTACAACAGGCCCCACAAAAACATCTTTCACATAGACTTTAAATTTGTAGCGCCTGTTTTGGTCAACAATTCTGCCCACGTTTTTCCACATTATGTAGGCCATGGCAGAAGCAAAGAGGCTGTATTCTATGTTGAAGGGATACAGGTAGTAGAAGGCCTCTTTGAAGGTGTTACATGCCGAGTGACTGCATGTACACTTCTTGGCACCATAGTTGGCTGCAACAGAAAGACCAGCCTTTAGTTATTTTTCCTCTTAAGCACTGACCTTCAACTTAAAAAAAAAAACAAACTAAACAAACAACATCAATAAAACCTATGCTGTGATACCTCTGTACAACTTGTGCGAGACAGTTATATTTAGATGAGTTATCTCAGTTTGGTGTATCGACTCCTCAGTCACTGCTGCCATCCACAGCACAAGGTTGGTTGAAAGTGTAAGAGTAAGCCCACACCTGAGAGGGAAAAAAGATGAGGATCACTGCATACACTGAAATGAGTGAAGAATTAAGGAAAGGAAGTACACTGCTCAAAAAAATTAAAGGAAAACAGAGTATAAATTAAACTTCTGGGATATTGATCTGATCAGTTAAGTAGCAGAGGGGGTTATTAATCAGTTTCAGCGATAATGAATGATTATAGATGAAATTGGTGTTAATGAAATTAACAACAGGTGCACTAGAGGGGCAACAATGAGACAACCCCCAAAACAGGAATGGTTATACAGGTGGCGGACACTGACATTTTTTCCTCCTAATCTTACCAGATTTTTTTTCACTAGTGTTGGTGGGTCGGTGGGTCTGCTCCTTTGTGCAGGAAAATGACCTCCAGCAGGCCACTGCTGTTTTCTATTTCTGATTCTTTGGTCTCCTTTGGACCCTCAGCATATGTGACAGACGTGGAGAACGTTATACTGCCTGTAACATCGTTTAGCACGGCCCCTTTGGTGGTGGGTCAGTGATGGTCTGGGGAGGCACATGCATGGAGAGATGAACAGGCTACAGGCTAGGTAACGGCACCCTGACTGCCATTAGGTATCGGTATGAAATCCTTAGACCCATCATCAGATCCTGTGATGGTGCAGTGGGTCCTCAGTTCCTCCTTGTGCACGACAATGCCCGGCCTCATGTGGTGAGAGTATGCAGGCAGTTCCTGGAGGATGAAGGAATTGATACCACTGACTGGCCCTCACGCTCGCTTGACCTAAATCCAATAGAACACCTCTGGGACATTATGTTTCGGTCCATTTGACACCACCAAGTTGCACCTAAGACTGTCAATGAGCTCAGTGACACCCCAGTTCAGATCTTGGAGGAGATCCCCCAGGACACCATCAGTCATCTCATTGCGTTGATAATGTTCATTGCCATCAAACAATGTGGCATGCTTTCATTCCTAACACATTACCCAGTCCATATCACTACAGATACCCAGCATATTGTTTTTCCCATTAATATCTGATGTGTTTTAAAAGTGTTCCTTTAATTTTCTGAGCAGTGTATATAAAATAATTTACCGTGTAAAGTTGGTGTGTAGCTGCACACAGTCCCTTGAATGAACCCACAGGAAGTAGGTCTGAAAGAAACAAGTTTTACTAGCACAGGATGCAAGAATGACCACTCGCAATGCACAAACAGAATTTTCATTAACATGCAACAACCTGGAATAACAAAAACACAGCTTGCAGAACAGGGAAGGCTACTTTAACAGGAGAGTCACAGTGAAGGTAGCCCACATAAGTGGCGATCTTGAAGATGTCCATGAGGAAACTAAGCAGGCCAAACAGCACAAGCCCAGCTGCAACGTAAGAAATTAAGAGATTAAGATGTGAAATGACCCATCAAAAACAGAGTCAGAAAGTACTGCTCAGAGTTCTCACCCTTGAGCCATACAGGCCCAGCATGACAATCTTTAAATAAGACTGCTCGGTCCTTTCGGGAGGTGATGACCATGTAAAACAGCATCCACGACATAGTGAGGAGGAGGAGGACGATGAGGAAGATTTGCCGGTGCACTGCTGTGATGGCCGTGATGTTGAAGGCACTGCTGCTGACCAGAGCACAGCCCAGCATCACGATGTTGATGAAGATTATGCCAGAAAGGAGCCATCCACTACCTTGCGGGGGCTTCTCTTTAACTACTTCCACATGGTGTCCACTTTCTCCAGCACCCTCCACATTGGGACGATGGGAAGGGCTGGATAAATGTTGGATGCTGTCCATCTGTGTTACTGTTGCAATATTAGATGGATGGGCCATAACATCGTTTGGCATTTTCCTATAAAAGATAATGTGTTTTAGCTTAAGTGAAGCCGTAAGAATCCTGTATCTTAACAAGTCAACAGCTGAGAAATACAAGATTGTTTATGAGCCCACTAAAGAATATTATAGGAAAAGAATGCATTAAAGGGTATTGAACAACCACTTTTTAGTATAGAAAATAATGACATAATATATTTTTTTCTCCTTAGCTACAGGGTTAAATTTATTTAAATCCACCACTCCTTCAAATGGGTTGTATTTAAATTTTTTTTTTTTTAAAAAAGCTGAATTTCTGAAATTTCACCTACAGTATACATGATGTACTTTCAAACAAGTGTTAAGAATCGACAGGGTGTGTGTTGCTTTCATGTTAAAGTTTTTCCGTGAGCACTGAGTTGGAAAACACGATACAACCTAATTGGGCCAGCGCTCTTGTTTATGCAGGTCGGATTGCACAGAAAGCCTCAGCAGCGCGCAACTAAACGAAGACAAACAGGCGCAATTAGTTCTGACTGAGTGTTTAATGTCGTTTCTCTCACCGCACCCAAAGTAGACTTACACCACATTTTTGGGGGGCTTTTTCCAGTGGTCGCTTGTGCTGGTCGGGTCCTGTTTGCCACGTATTTTTTCGTTATTCCATAAAAAACTCGCTCTACGGCTCGCAACTCTGGCGCACGTCAGGCACTGCCTGGGGCGAAATCCGAGTGCGACGAGTGCTTGGGTATGTTGACTATGCAGATTCAGGCTGCTTCCAAGAAGCAGTTATTTTGATCTTGCAGACTGACAGTTTAGCCCCGTTAACTTTTGGCATTTGAAAATGCAAAATGCAGTAAACGAGCTGGCCTTCTTGGTCCTTTAACTCTCTGCTGTGTTCGCATTTGATACATTATATTAAGCATATGAATATGCTGGGAGCTGGTTCCACAGAAGAAAGCTGAAAGCAGAAGGCTCTGCCTGCTATTCTACGTTTAAGAACCTCTAGGAACCACAAGCAATGCTGCAGTCTGAGAATAAAGAGCTCTATTGGGACAACATGGTACGACGAGGTCTTTAAGATGTGATTGGGCCTGATTAATCAAGACCTTGTATCCAAGTAGAAGGATTTTCAGTTCAAAGCTACTGTGGGAGAAATATGCTTTCTCTTTCTGTCAGTACGCTCGCTGCAGCATTTTGGATCAACTGAAGGCCTTTTTATGGAACTTGCAGAACAACCTGGTAACAATGAATTACAATAGTCCAGCCTAGAAGTAATAAATCCGTGAACTAGTCATTCAGTATCACTGTGAAGACGTTTCTAATTTTAAAGTTATTGCGCAAATGAATGAAAGCAGTGCTACATATTTGTTTAATGTGCTCACTGAAGGACATGGTCAAAAATAACACAAAGATTCCTTACAGTATTACCGAGTTAGTATCTGGTTAGACACCATGCTTATAATATTTTTAGGACCAAGTACAATAACTTCAGTTTTTTTTGAATTTAGAAGTCATAAATTAGAGATCATCCAGACTTTTATGTCTTTAAGACATGCTCACTTGATAGGACATGGTCAGTTAGCTGTTTTACAACTAATCTTTCAAGAATTTTTTAAATATAAGGGAAAGTTTGTCAAGAAAGCTGGGTCAAGTAAAGGTAAAGTAATGGTTTAATTAGCACCATCCTAAAAGCCTGTGGTACATAGCCCATTAGTAGAGATGGATTGATCGAAGCATTAATTAATGGTAGGATGTCTTTGTCTTGTAGGAATGGAGTCTAACAGACAGGGTGATGTTTGCAGGGAGTAATTAATGAAGTTAACTCAGAAAGATCAGAAAATCAAAAAATATTTGAAAAAAGGTCAAAAATAAATATCCGCAGTTTTAAATATTGCTTTGCTGAAAGATATGTTTGTGGGACTTTTCTAAGTATTTTTTTCTCTATTGGTTAAAAATTTAATCATGAAGAAATTCATAAAGCCATTACTAGTTAAAGTTAAATGAATTCTCAGATCAGCAGAGCTGTCTCTTTGTCAGGCTGAAAAGAACCCCGGGGTTATTCTTGTTTTCTTGAATCAGTTATGAATAGTAAGATGTCCTTATCCCGATGATATTCGCATGCCAACCCCAGCAGAAGGGAGACGGAGGCCCAGCCAGAGCCCTCACGGCCAAAGGGCAAGAGCACCAGAGAACTAGAGGCAGCGGGCAGCCGACCCCGCCAGAGCTACCAGAGAACAGGGCCCAGGGCCTGAAGCGCCCAAGAATCGATATTACAGAAATCAAGACTAGCCCAGTGAGGAGGAAAAAATATGTTCCTATATTCTTTTTTTAAAGCAACAACAATCTGAAAAGTAGGTTGAAGGCAGGCTATGGCACAATCAAAAATGACTCGTTGCTTTCATTTAACATTTTATTGTTTTGCGTGCACAGCTGCACACAATTGCAGTGTCTCCATAACAACCGTCAACATAACAGAGAAGAACATGTACGTGCAAGAACTGCACATCACATCATTAAAAACAGCATAAAGTTGAAAGGAAAATTAATATATTTGTCCTGTGACAGCTGGGATGGGCACCAGCTTCCCCGCGACCCTGACCAGGATAAGCGGAAGACAATGGATGGATGATAATATATTACTTAGAATACAATATTATATTATTATATAATATATTTTACTTTATGAGAGCATCTGGACCTCGCAGTGTCTGTGGAGAAAAATTCTGGCCCTTGGGAAAATGTAGTTGGTGACCCCGGTCCTACAGGGTTCAAAGCTCAGCAAATCCTAGGCCCAGGCCCAGGCCCAGCCGCACACACAGAAAGACGAGAATAAATGCACAAAGATTCACACCCATCCGCATCGATCCCCCTCCGAGTGAGGGCAAATGGATGCCCCCCAGGGCGAGCAGCAGCCCTGGATGAATTAGAGCGGAGACTGCGAGCCAGCCCTTTTCGCCCAACATCAGTGTCTGACCTCACAAATGCACTTCTGCGAGAATGGGCAAAAATTCCCATAAACACACTCCTAAACTTTGTGGAAAGTCCTCCCAGAAGAGCTGAAGCTGTTATGCAAAGGGTGTGGCGACATCACATTAAACCCTATGGATGCGTGTGAAGGCAGACACGCAAATACTTTTGGGAATATAATGTAGAAGGGCCAGGAGGACAATAGATGCCAACAAAAACAACTGGTCTTTGAGTATTCCAGTTAGGTTGGAAAAGGCTGAGAGTCAGGCTTTCAAACGAATTAAGGTTCTGTCTAGGTCTTTGGTTTATTAATCAGCTGACGTGAAAGATTTCTGCCTCGCCTCCTCCTTCGCCTGTGCTTGGAGGATTCTGAAAGTCTAACTCACGGGTGTTGAGACTAACATATTAATCCCACCTTAAGTGCTACTAAGACAATAGATGCCAAGAAATACAGCTGGTCTTTCAGTTTTCCGGTTAGGGTGGACGAGGCTAAGCGTCACGCTTTCAAATGAATTAAGGCTGTCTGGGTTTTGGTTGCTTAATAAGCTGGCGTGAAAGATTGCTGCCACGCCTCCTTCATGGCATGCGTTTTGAGGAATCTGATAGCCTGACTCACGGGCGCTGAATCATTTAAACTATCATATTCTGTAACCAGGTCTCTGTAAGGCAGAATAAATTAATATGTTGATTAATTATTAAGTCATTTACTAACAGGGATTTAGAAGAGAGAGACCTAATGTTTGATACTCCACATTGAACTGTTTTACTCTTTGGTGCAGTTGAGGGTCTTTGTTATTCTGTCTTTGTGAGTTTTATTTTGCTGTATTTGGTCTGCTTTTTGATGGTCTGGGAGCCGACACAGTCGGAGGGTATGAGTTGTGTCTTTACAAAATATTATTATTGCCCATTTCAAAAGCCAGTGAATGAGTGCTTGGATTTTTTTTAAAAATTTATTTACATGTTTTAACTATCTTACATCTATTTAGACGGGTTTGTTGTAGCCTGTAAAGAGGGAAGAATAGAATAAATCCCACATCTGGATAATGAATGAAATATTCTGATGACATACCACCTAAAAAAGGTAGGAAGCATAAATCTAATCAATTCATTTCTAGTTTTACTTTGCAGGAAAATGAAGTGGAGATTTGGATTGATTAATAAAACTGGTCTGTTGTTGCAGAAAATGTAAATGTTTTACAAGTCACCTGCTTTAGCAGGCTGATTTGGTTTATTGCCCTTAGTAAGCTGAATGCACTTGTGCTAGTCACAAGGTTTGAAACAAAGGTCATGCAATATTCTCTCAGCCTGTCACAATTATTCAAGATGCTGAAAACAGCAGACATGCTCCTGCTCTTCTGTCTTGTTGGGGCAGCAAGTGCCATGTACAAACAGTGGATTCCTGATACCAACTATGAGAATAAGACCAACTGGGACAAAGGGAGTGTTCCCTGTGGCAATGACATAATTCAGTTCCCGGCTCAAAGAAAAGTGTCTGTGTTTGTGGAGACCACACATGCTGTGCAGGAGATGAGGATGCCAGTTGGTGGAGAGTTCATCCTAACCTCAGGGGCTGGATTTTATGTTGTCGGTGGACAGGACCCAGACTGTGGACCGGGTGTCACGACTGAGTTCAAAGATTCCGAGTCACTTCAGTGGTTCAATCCAACTCTGTGGCAGACAGCTGCAACTCTGGATGACCTGCAGCAAGGAAACTTCCTATTCTCGGTCCACGACGAGAGCGTCCCCTGCAATTATGACGATGTTGTTTTTAAAGCCCTCTCCTCCTTCAGAGTGGACACCAGCTCCAGTCATTCTAGCATTGCTGTCAAATCTGTGTCTGTGCTGGGGAATACATTTACTAGCCAATCTGAGTTCTCCCAATATCTCAGCTCAAGTTCAGGCAGGCTGCAGTTTCACGGATCCTCTGCCGCCACCGTTGGAAACTCAGGCTGTGAGGATCCCTCTGGCTGTGACTGTGGGAATTCTGTACACCATCAGCAGATCTGTAGCACAATAACATGCGACTCTCCAAGCTGTGAAAAGCCTCTTCGCCCCATAGGACACTGCTGTGATGTGTGTGGTGCCATTGTGAGCATTCATTTTGATGAAGGTTTTAACCTTCAGACTTACAGGGAACGAATCCGTCACCTTTTTCTTGCCCTGCCACAGTACAAATCCATTCAGCTGGGGATGTCGAAAGTCGTAAAGTCACAGCGGCTGATGGGGATCATCAGTCTTGGCACGTCATCTGAAATCCAGGTAGTAATGCTGGATGGAGAGAAGGGAATACAGTCTGCAGCTTTGGCTCAGGACATAGTGAAGGATGCTCGTTCTCACGGCTCTAACCTGGGAATCACGGGAGCTGAAATTCAAAGTGCTTCTGAGGGGCAGTCTGGAGGCAGTGCAGGGCTGGTGGTTGGAGTTGTTTTTGGAGTTTTTCTACTGATTGCGCTCATTATTATCTTGGCTGTACTGATTCATAAGGGGGCTGTTCAAATGCCAACTCTGAGCAGATTTAAGAATAACAGTGACATGCCAGATCTCGGTGGGCCTCTTGACCACGGTTTTGATAATCCCATGTTTGACAAGCACTCTATGATGCCTGATATTCCTAGTCTATATGGGACTGGAGCTACTAATTCAATCTCTATGACTCAGACAGCTGTGCACTTTGTAAATCCAGTTTATGATGAGAATGAAACAGATTTTAACGTCTGAAGTTAAACACACGTTAGCGTTTGATGACAGAGCACTTTTGTTTCAAATGTGGTGATTTAAAAGCCCGCGATATATTTACTTACAGTTTTACAACCACTGAACAATGCAAATAAGCCAGGTGACAGGCACCAAATCTTTGAATAACCAAATAAACACGTAACGCAAATAAAAGAATTGTTGGCAGACAACTGTGTTTTCCCTCCTCATTCATATCACATTTAGGAGCAATAAAGTTTCAAAGTGCTGTAATATATCCTTCATGTCATGCACAGTTTCCTCCATGTTGCACACTTACCACCACTAACTGGTATTTAACCTTCTATGTAATGCGTGTGGAAAAAAAAACGCTTTATGTACAATATCTTTACAAAGCTTGTTATGTAACATCAATAAATGCATCAGTTCTTCTCTTTTACAAGCTCACCGTGAAGGCAGCTCATAATCTGTTGGCAAATACATGATTCAGCTTTAACTAGAGGAACTACATTGTCTCTCTTTGACAGCCAGACCATAATGTATAAAGGCTCAGTGAAGTCAGCCATGTATGTATGGAGCAGCTTAACATGGGGGATAATGAATGTCAAGTAATGAATGCCTGCATGCCAGGCAGAGAAACCTCGGCTGTTCTTTACCACACACCGACAAAATCGTTCCCAGTGATGCATCTTATGCTTGGCTCTTCTTTTCTATCGATACTCTTGCATGCAGCACCTTCATGTGGACCTTCCCCACTCAGCTCTGCTTCAATATAGTGTCTTCCCAAGTAAACCCCTCTCTGAAGTCAGGGCTTAACGCCGGCATTCAATGCGTCCGGGACGCTCCGAGTAGCTGTGCTGCCACGGGCTGGTGTTGAACAGCTTTTTGTTGTTCTCCATCACAGGTAGGAAATGATGTGCAGTGTTTGGGTCAGAGGTCAAACTCCTTGAGTCTAAAAAAAAGGGAGATACAATGTGGAAATAATTTTCACGTGGATTTTTACAATGTAATAATGATTATCAACTATGTGTGGCTGTACTACAGCAGTGCTCTGAGCTCAGTGCTAATGTTATAAAGAAGTAATAAAGAAATGAGTTGCGTGAGGTCACAAAATGGGTCACTGAAGTTACTTCAGTTCATTCCAAGGGGAACGTGAATGCTTGCATTGCATGTGAAACTTGTAGTGTTGCTCGTGACTCAACAAATCCATTGTCACAGACAACCATATACTTTTTGTTGCGCTGTTTTAGTCTGGACTAAGGCGATCGGTTTGCTGACGCCGATAACCCATCAAGTGTCATCTCTAGTTTCATGCCAGACTAAAAAGATCACATTGTAAGATACAGTGGACAATATGTCTGAGGACATTCCCATGTAACTAAGTATTAAGTGTGGAACAAAACCCATGTCACACTCAGCTTTTCACTGTAGCAGGTGAAAATCAGGTTGCACGGAAATATCAGGTACTATTTTGGCTAAGAGTGTCCATGTGGTTCATGTGCACAGTGGGCAGACATACATGTCATTCCTTTCTTTCACTCCTGGAACAAGTCAATTTGATTCAATTTCATTATATTCATGGTAAGACCATAAAATATTGTAAATAGAAGCGCAGTGATTTGCTATGAACGAAACCCCTCAAAAACCCTTACACAGGGAAAAAAAACAAGCCTCTGGACAAAGCAGGATCAGGGAGAGTCACATATGCCTTGACCACGTGAGGTGATGGGAAAGTAAAGAGAAAAGAGCGTGGGGAGACGACACACAACAAACCATTTAAGAAATATGACTTAGCAGGTTGGTGGGGGCCGAAACTGCAGATCAGGAAGATGCAGGTCTGGAATCAGAGACACCTGCAGACAGGTACGTACACAGAGAGGACACAGAAGACACATGTACACAAACAAAAGAAACACATATCAGGTAACCTGATGTATTGTTTATTGTCAGTGATTGTTTTTTTTCTCTTTGCTTCCCCTCACTAGTTGAGGTGGATGGTGGATGTGCAATTTCTTTTGTTTAAAAGCAATCAAAGAAAAACAAACAAACAAACAAACAGAAACATTGTACTTCTTTTAATGCGTAAAATATCCCAGAAGTTGAAATTCCTGCTCTGTCTATACTGTCAACACAGCCGTGTCCAAAATAAACTCTTTGACACTGAGAAAACTTTGTGCTATTCCAACAGGCTGTGACACTTTTGGTCAAAATGGCTTCACACTCTCTTGACTATATAAACTTCCTGCACTTATGTAATAATAGCTTGAAAATGTAATATATTTTCTACCTGCAGGAAGTCAACGTCAGACTTTCACCTGGACATTTTGTTTATATGAGCCGATCTCTCTGTCTGAGGGCCTGTTTCTGTTCTCCTTCCAGCACCTCCACTACCATTTTTCTGGCCTCCTCCACAGCTCCCTGCAGCCTGGTGAACTGCCGTTCAGTGATAAGGTGACAATTTTCAAACCGGAATACTGTGCCTTAAATTAGGCCACAGAAAGCAGGTTATGATGTAATATTTGTCTTCATAAGGTTACCTTTATTAAATCATTGTTGCTCTCTAGTTTTTCAACTGCTGAGGGACTCTCACGAATCTCCCCCAGTTTCTTCTGGAGCTCAGTCTACATCTATAGTCTACACAAATCTGCTCTCAGTCTTAAAGTCTGCAACACATATCAACCTGCTTGCATCTGCCTAAGTGAGCTTACACACTAAAAACATTGCCAAACCATTACATTCCAATTGATTTTTACTCCTTTTTTTCTAGTCAGTGAAAAAGAAAAAGCAGTTAAGGAACATTTTACCCTGTAAATAAATTATACTTCTTTTTGACCTCAATCTGCATGCATGCTTCCCCCCAGCAATGCAGCTGCATGCCCCTTGTGCTCCTCTCACAGCCCAGATGCATGAAGCAGTCCATCAGGCAGAAACCAGTTTTGAAATCTGACATTTTCCAAATGTGATCGGAGGCGGCTCTCGCAGTAGGAAACCAGACAAGTCAGGCAGGATTTTAGGGCTTTGCTGGGGCTGTCCGTACAGGAGTCGCATGCCACGTCTTTTAGCAGTTACGTGTTCAAACTCTCCTCAGTGTTACTGCTAAGAGTTTCCATGTCTCAGAGTTCTTCTAAACTTGATCCAGCTGGGCTTTGCACTTAGTTTCCTTTTCCTGCCTTTTCAGAGATTCAGAGATTCTCAGAGTGCATAAGGAATCAACTGAGAACCACACCTAAAGTATTTTGTACTCTCTCAATTTTCACTGTTCCCTTGATTTGCACTTGTCTTTGCCCTTCATCCATTCTCTCCAAGTTTAATACAGAGCTTATTGCACTGAAAGTAGGACATAAATGTATAATGATGAGTCAGACAGAGAGGGGAATGCACATCCGTCCTATTTCTTAAGGACTAACTGCACAACTGACAGTTTATTGTTAAAATATAACAAAAAACAAAACCCCAATGCATCAAGATTCTGTTTTGAGTGAGACTAATAAATTATGCAACAATATCATTTATAGATTACATTTGAGCTGATGATAAAAATCAGTTTTACCCACGGGACTTCTGGTAAACAAGGAGAGTCTCATTTTCCTTTGGATGACAGGGTTTTGTTAGACACACGGAGCTTCCAGATAACATCACTTATCTAGAGTACATCTTCCTCATTTCCCGTCATGCAGCACAAAGGCAACAATGGCACTTGGGAGCAGCAAGTGGAGATTATCACTATGGCCAAAACAATGGCTTTTCACTGCATGTCGCTCTCAAATGCAGACCCACACGCCACTGTATTGCCGGAAGCTTTAAAGAATCACTGTAAACAGGAGATGGCCAAAACAGTGACTAGTAAAAACTGCATGGTACAACATTAGTTAACTCAGAGCAAAGCATATTTATGTGACGCATTCCCAGAAATATGAATGCATCGCATAAACATGTGACGCATATTTATCAGTCTGAGCTCGGATGATATATACTGTAACAAGAAGAAGTACTGCAACAAGGAGAACAGGGAGCACTTGCACAGACCCTTTAAGCAAATTACAGCATTGAAACATTTTTTTAATAACAGTAAATTCAACTTACATCTGTTTACAAAAGCTGAGATAGTGAACATTAACGTGCTACTGTGCAGAGGTTATTAAAAATAGACAGGGTAAGAAAAACTGCAAAAAAAGAGAACACATTTTAGTCTAATTCCACTGTGATGAGCTATAATAATTATTTAAAAAAAATACTGTGATAATTAGATTTTACAGTCAGAACAGTAATCACAAGAAAGAATTGGCCTTCATTACCAGTAACCTACTCTAGGCCTGACGTGGCTTCCTGTTTGTAAACAAATACAGACAAAATACAAGAATACAAGTAAATGTGACTCCAGTTACAAATTGTTGTTTAAAATGCTGCCACTGTTGAAGTCATACCAATGTATTACACTTTTAAGCAAATGCACAGGCACAAGCAATGCAGGCACACAAGGTGCAGTTTTACCCCACAGAGGAATACATGTTCAGGGGGCACAGACCCCACAGTCATCTCTCTGTTAACTCTGCCAAATGGCATACAATGACAGTGCACAGTGCTGCACTCGGATAAACGTCTTTCAGTTTGTGAAACCACGCGGCGCAGGTAACGCCGAGCAACCAAACAGAGACATCCTGAGCTAAAAAGAAACTGTAAAGGAATCCCATTAAGGATTTATCTCACGATTGACATACTCATCTTGACATCCAACCCGTACGTGACATTCACTTCGCAATGCTCCACTGACCTTTAATTCTTGATGAGCACACAGCAGGACGGTGCTCCACATCTTTTATTATCTGCAGGAAAGAATGAAACCAAGAAAAGGAACCAGAGTTTGTAAATGAAAGATTTACTCGGGAGCTAGAACAATGAGAACAGCAAAATGTGCAAAAACTGTTCAAAAACATTCATTCACAATTTTGTCTTTTTATGTTTCGGCTCTGCTCCAGCTCGTGACCTATTAGCTTAAAGGATTTTTGATTTGGATTTGGATGATTGCACCCGTTGTTTCTTGTATATTTTGTAGCAGAGTAAGTATAGCAGAGTAGCAGTAACTGCTAGAAATAATTCTAATAAGTAATGTTTTGTAAGAATATTCTGACTTGGCACATCCATAAACTTGAAGGTATTACAAAACAAATTGGCTGGCTTCGTTTCAAACTGTTCCACCGATCCACAGTTCTTGGCAAAAAAAAACAACCCACCCAACATTAAATACTGGGACAGAAAAGACCATGACTGAGACCGGGTTGTGAAATCTATGTTTGAAGGCTTCTGTAGTCCAATATTTGATGTATAACATGACAAAGAATATGTGACTGTACAAATACTGCCTGAATATCCTGCATAACTCACAATTCTGTGTCCTCAATGCAGTCAGGCTCCTCTAATGTCTCTCGCCGTCTCTTACAGGCATCTAAGATCTTTTTCCTTGGTCCTAAGGGAATATGAATACTCTTGAAGTCATGATCAGAGCACAGCAACAGCGCTGCAAGGTCGATCTTCTCCCTCTTGAAGACAGAGAAAAACTCGCTCATGCTCTGAGTGGCGAGGAAGACCTCCAAAGGGCTCGTATCAGGCTCATCGTCATCATCCAGCCCAAGTTCAACTTCTTCCCAAGGCACCTCCTCAAAGTTTCTCCCCTGTAGGCTGCGTGCGCTGCCAATGCTGTCTTCGTCTAGACTCTGGTGCTGCTGCAACCGACTGGATAAACGCACATTATTGCCCGACCGGGCCACACTGGCTGAATCTTGGCCCAGGTCAAACATTCCCCCACTCACATAGTTTCTCCTAAAGACCATGGTGCCAAGACCGGGTCGGTTGAAAAGGGAATCGTGTCCAGAGTCGGTGCTGATCTCGGAATAGTCCACATCTTGTCCGTGGAGGTCTGGCTCACTCATGGCACGTGAAATGGCATCGTCATTGTCTCTGGGAAACATGTCGCGAACATTGCGCCGGCCTCTTTCCTTTGGGTTGACATAAGTCCCTTGTTTGACAAACATGACATCATTACCCAACTGAAGTCCAGAGAGGGAGCGTACACTCTTCCTTCCATCTTCATAGATTTTAAAAGTGCCATCTCCTTGTTTTTTCCTCTCCAGCTTCTTCTGGATCTTCGTCTTCCCTCGGCTTGTGGCATGGAGAGTTGCCTAACAGGACAGAAATAATGCAGCAGTGAGGCACAATCAGAAATCAAAGCATTACATCTGAAAGGCTTTTGCAGATTTGAGACAAATATTCTTAAAGCTAGTATCTTCCTTATATTAGTAATGACAAATTTGAACTGATTTATACATTGTTACTTTTCACATTGCTGTTGGCCTGAGTTGGCATATATGCTTTCAATTCTTGGTTGTGCTTCTATCCAAACTGAAATATAATGGATAGACTGTCATGTCTTTTGTCCTGTCTCTCCCCTCAGCCCCAACAGGTCGTGGCAGATGACTGCCCCTCCCTGAGCCTGGTTCTGCCAGAGGTTTCTTCCTGTTAAAAGGGAGTTTTTCCTTCCCACTGTTGCCAATTACTTGCTCACAGGGGGTCATTTTGACTGTTGGGTTTTCTCTGTAATTATTGTAGGGTCTTTACAATATAAAGCGCCTTGAAGCAACTGTTTGTTGTGATTTGTTACTATATAAAATAATAATAAAATTGAATTGAATTGAATTGAACTGTCCAATGGTCCAATTTTGATGTACATACAGTCTTTTTGCAAATTGTGCCCAATAAGCGTTTTGTTTTTCATTTTTGCTGTAGTTTATAAAAATTTGTGTCTCAAAACTGAAGTTAGGAACACACTTAAAATGCATTTTCTGTGGTTTGAAAGGATTTTGTGCAAATACTTTTCATTTACAATTTTGAGGGATACAGCTATGACATTTCTCTCTCTAGAAAAAGATGTGTAAAGAAAATTTTTTTATTGCATTTTTTTTCATCAATTTATTTAGTTGCTATGAACTTCTTACATATATATTATTAAAAATTGGGACATAAAGGTTGTATTGGTGTATAGCAAGTTGAAAAACTCCAAATAATGGCACTACAGCATGTAAAAATGTAAAGATCAGCTCTGCTGAACTTGTCCCATGGTAGGTTATAAAGGGTTAAAGGCTGGTTTGACGTGAGGACAAATGAATTTTTAAAACGAGTCAACCCCAGACTCTATATCTTCTGCAGGAAGATGAGGGCTGACACTCTGGTTGGAGGATATATGACGGGCCTGACAGAACCCTCTGTGCCTGTTTGAGTAAAGATCGCTCAGGTGAGGAACATGCAAATATTTAATCAGTTTGTAATTATTTTCTTAGTGACCATGCTAGCTTTTTAGTTAGTCTTCTTAGGCTTTGGAATTAAAAGAGGAAAAATATTTTTATTTGACAACTGATTCATGCAAAAGTCCAAAACAGCAACAAAAAAAAATTATTATAATAATTAAGAAATTACAAAAAACAAACCTGGGAATATGGCACACTGACAGTGGCTGTGTTAAAGTTGTGCAGTTTGTGGCTAAGAGAGCTGCTTGTGTAGCTGGAAAAGCTCATGACATCTGATGCAGACATCTCAGAGACTTCCTTGTAAAACTTTCTCTCCATGCGTTTGTGGTGCTTCTTCTGCATCTTCATGCATTCTTTGATTCGCCGCTCAGCATCATGAAACGCTCGGTCCTTCAGCTTGCTGACCAGCTTGGGATTAAGGCCCGTCTGCTTGGCAGCGATGGAATCCAGGTAGCGGACACAATCCATGTGATTCTTTGTGGCAGCCATGTCCAAAGGCGTGTGGTAGTCATTGTCCAGGCACCATATGTTGGCACCAAAAGACACCAGGAAGAAAAGGCAGTTGAGGTGACCATTGGCAGCTGCAAGGTGGAGTGGCGTGTTCCCCCATATGTCACACTTGTCTGGGTTTCCCCTGAAGATCACAGGAAAGGTGTTTGACAGATTTAAAAAATCATTTATTGAGTATCTACATCTAGGAACATCTGAAAATTCCTATTCAGAATATGAGATAGGGATTGGCTTATTTCTGGCAGCTGTTTAGATGTCTAACTCATCAGCAATGTGATTTTTGATGATGATTTCACCATTGATCTGCCATGCGTGATTTGTTAAATAGACCTTATTTAATAATTTATACCTAACTACTCTTTAGTTTAATTTCAAATATATATATTTTTCCCCCAGTGAAAGGGCTACAATAAAATCAATCCCTTAAATAAAGCAACATTTACCCTTGGCTGACATTCCACGACCTTAGGGTCACCTCGGTATTGCAATGTTGCTGCCGGTTTGTAATATGACCATAGGGTTGCCAGTGCCACATGCTACAGTACCTGTATCTTATTTCAAGGAGGACCGCAAAAAGAATGTATTTGCATGGATGGTGACATCACACTAAAATCCTCAAAGCGGGACATATTGTTAAACTGGTCAGGTGACTTTGAGGACACGTTTTCATCAAGTTTTTTACTGTATATTATGAGTATGCACACCTGTTAAAGCTGTTTGTATGTTTGCTCATTACTAACTTTTTTTGCAAACTGGCATTTCATGAAGCAACTTTCTGATAATGCATCAAAAACATGATTTATTTATAATATACAACTTATGTATAGCCAAACTGAGGTAATATTATTTTAGGTTAATATTTCTACTTTTTTCAGTATACAGTCATCTTGTTGGCATCACACTCCCTGTATTTACATGCATACTGAACTACAGCCACATACAGAATGCTGAATATTTGGACATGAAACTGTCGAAGTGAACGGGCATTATATTAGCTGCCTTTGTAAGGTGTTCGCGGAGAATGTGTGTCCAGTCTGCCAGAGTGACTTCATATAGCAAATAACTCCATTTTCCTGGACAGTAATAGATTTAGAGGAGCACAAAGAAAAAGCTGTTTTAAAACCAAGGGTTACCTGAGTTCATGTGAAGAGTGGCTGCTGTCAGTTTGCATGGGGGACTGTAAATGGCAACCACCCATAAAGTAACAATAAAAGTAGCAGAAAGTAACAGTGATTAAACAACACTGTTACACAGTGTTGTAAGAAGCTGATAGAACGTAACTGGGTACAAACTGAGGTGAAAAGATAAGGTGAAATTAAGTTTCACATACAGCAGCGATCGGTCTGCTCACTCCTCTCCTCCTCTGCTCTTTATCACATTATGAGCTGTTTGCATCTTCACTCCCTGTGACAGTTTGATGTTACTGCAGCGAACCAATGTAGTATACTTGCCAAATATAGCGCACAAAGCCTCTTTCCCATGAAGCAGATGAGGCAGCATTAAACTTCTCTTATATTATTGGATATCATAGGTTTGAGTTATGGCAAGTATTGATGTTTAATTTTGGTACTGCGTGTCAATCAGTAGTTTATATTTGCTGTATCAACAGAGGTACTCTGGGTCCTTAGCAGCTGAATGTGACTGCTGCCTTGTTGACACTTATTTCATGGGAAAAACTAAATTTATTGTTACATAGCAGATAATAAACTCTGGTTCGCTGCTCGGGCATTTCAGAAACACGGTGAATGTAAAAATGAATTTGCTTAACGTTTCCTTAGCGCTGATAGTTTGCATACAATGGAGTAAAAACTAGAGAGAGATGTTTACGCCTCTGAATTTTAATCAGTTGAGCAGATTCATAATGGCCCCTTTTTTTGGAGGGCTGGCACGCAAACCAGGTCAAGCAGATATGATGAGAAATGGGCTGTTGCATGTGAACACCAATCACATTTGTAGATTGTGCTGAATTATGGCCAGCACTAAAGATGTAGCAGCCCCCTAATATGATCTTATTTGCTATAAATGTGATTTGATTTGATTTGATTAATTTCCCCTTCTCTGGGAATAAATTGTGAAAATACTTTATAACAACCACAATAAACTGTCCAAGCCAAACTCTATTTTAAAGAACTTGTGTATTGTCATCATCATGCAGCCATGTAAGTCTTTTATGGAGAAATACAGCTTTTCTTCACATGAAATATTTACTCAGGCAATTAAGTAAAACTGTGGCATTGTCTGATGACCTTCAAAAGTATCATCAGATGATGTGGAAGTTTTTTAATATATGGGAGGAGTACTTGAATATGACAAACACATGCCATGGTGTTATTTGTATTACTAATGTAAGCAAACTCAAGATGGACGGGCCATAAAGGATTAAAGTGCCATCACACTGTTGGACAACCTCAGCCAAAATGTTATTTTAAAAAAATGCCATTGTCTAATTAATCTGTTTAAAGAGCGTTCCTTCTTAATTTAGCACGCAAAGTTTTAAGATCTAAATTCCAACATGAAGTTTTTTTCTCTCTCTCTGAAGGCATGGCCGCATAAGATTATGTGGATCTGTGCTATTTTTCTGCTACTCTTGCGTAAATATCTTAAAATGCAGCATCCAGAGCAGCAAAAATAATTTTAACATCTGGCCCAACAGTATATCTCCATAGTTGTCAAAAAATGAAATTATTGTTTACTTTTCATGTTGATTTAGTGTTATTTCGGTGCGTTTTAAACTCGAGTATTTAATGCAAACATTTTAAAGTTGTGCTGCGAAACTGGGTGTCGTTTAAGCTGAAATGCTTCTGCAGAAGAGCGCGGGCCTATGGATAAAGTTTCTGGATATCATTTTGCGCACATGTTCTCATAAATCATATACACACCCCCTCGCAACAATCAGTCGCAGAGCTTCCAGATTGCCGTGATAAGCGGCCCATAACGTCGGTGTCATGCCATCCTCATCCGGTGCGTTGAGATCCTTCCGAGTTGCCTCCTTTAGCAGGTCCAGGTAGCCGTCCCGGGCCGCTTTGTGGTACCTGTCATTCATGGTGCACAATTAAGCCACTCTGCTCGACTCCATTCCGAATCATCAACGCCCCCACCGTCGTCTTCATGTGGGCATGTAGTTGAAGCAGAGTAGCTACGGGTCCAGTTTGTCCTTCCGATCACCCGGCGCTAGTTGGTCGCTTCGGATCAGAGAAGGAGCGCCAGGCTGAACGCGTCGGTGGTTTCCAAGGACGCGACGGAGCAAATACTGTGGGTGACAGTGCTTCCGGTGGCCGAGGTGGTCCGAAACTAAACTAATAAAAATTTAAACAAAAAGAAGCAAACATGTTGTGGTCTCTAAACTCTCTCTCGCTCACTATATATATATATATATATATATATATATATATATATATGTGTGTGTGTGTGTGTATGTATGTATGTGTGTGGCTACAATGTGTTCATAAGTGCATTCAAAGAAAACAAGAGCTTTCATACACTGTAATATAAAATGTTATCAGGATTTCTTCCACTTTTCTTTATTCTTTTTAACTAATTTCACACTGTGTAATATATTTCAATATAAAATTATTAATCATCTCCACTAATTACAAAGTTCAGCCTCATTATAGCTGGAACATAGAGTGCAAAACAAACAAACAAAAAACCAACTTCAGTCGCTCTGCTGTCGATATCTTTTCTTTTGAATAAACTATTGTTCTAACTTTAGACTTTCCATTGCACACAAAGAATGATTTCATTAACACAAAGGAGTGTTGCAATAAAGCAGCACCTCAATTTGCCCCACCCCGATGAAAAGAGCAATGTTGTAACACAAGCGTGCATGTTCTTGGTTATACTGCGCAACTGAAGCTTCCGTGACAAAGGGCACAGATTTTGACCAGATGTGCTACACCCAGAGGATTTTCGATGATAAAATAGACAGGTGCATTGCTTTATTTCTTTAATGAATAAAGAACTGAAAATGAACTATGCAAGCACTGAATAAAAAAGACATTCCGTACAGCCTGCAGCGATTTCGATATTATAGATTGTAGCTGCTTACAAGAAGAGAGGATTTAAAAACAAACAGTGGCAACATAAAACCTCAAGAGTATTTATGAATACAAAAATGTATTTGATAACATAGCATGTATTTTTTTTTGTTTTGTTTTTATACTCTGTTGTTTATTTTGTACATGCTAACAACCCATAAGAACCCACACCTATTTCTCCTTGAAAGAGCATTATGGGGGTCGGAATTCTGAATAAACAGATCACAAATATTCCTGGCATTTTCAAAATACCACCCCTAGTGTCAAAGATCTGAAGTGTGACTTACACGTCACATTGGGCTTTATTGGTAAATTTTATCCTCAATATAAACACCAGTATTTTGCTGCCCAGGATTCATCTTGGGTCGTGGTTCCTCAGTTACGTCATTTGATTCACTATCGTCTGAATCACAGGACTCACTAGACTCATCATTTTCAGTGTCTTTGCTGCTGGAAGTATAGTCAGGGTCACATCCTGAACACTGTACCACATTTTTGCCATTCATGCTACAAAAACAAATAAAAATGGTAATGAGACATAGACAGCATTGTAGTAGAAACTTGTTTATTAACCTATTTTATTTACTGGGGAGCAGCATGAGCCGTCACATGACATGCATCAGGATATTCAGTATATGTCATTTAGGGAATCCATTGGCTAAATCAGGGGACACAGTTTAAAGTAACATTTCCAGAACATTTAAAGGGGCGGTGACACCCGTGTCACAGTGGGTCCCTTTGGTTAAAACTTCAGTGACACCCATAACATCTCTTGCATAACAATAAAATGGACTGTATAATATCAAAACACAGCTGTTCATGAGTAAACAAACCAATTTCTTGTTTTTAGTTTTTTGTTGTTTTTTTTTTTTTTTCTTGGAAACATATTTTGAACTTTACAGAAATATTTTGTTCCATACATGGTCTGTTTTGTATGCATTTGCTTGTAACAGATTTATTGACATTTATGACACTTTGTTGAGCTCACTTCTGTGTTTTCTGGGACATATAAATGCCTAGCTTGCTCTCGGGATGTCGTTCAGGCAGATGAGCTTACAGGAAGCTTCTTTTTTTTTTTCCCACCACGACACGAGCTTGATTTTGGTCCTCGATAAGAGCTTCTTTTTTTTTTTTGCATTATTATACAGCTCTTTCACCTGTTTTATTTTCATTTCTTAATTAGATGGTAAGGGACAGTGTTGATTAACTGAAGAAATCTACACAGCTGATTTAATTGTAATTTTCCCTCAGGATTTTTTTTCTTCTGCTTTTGATCCTAAACATGTTTGCTTGTTAAACATGTTTGTTTACAGGTGTGTTGTTATGCACACTGTGTTAAAACCAGAAACAGAAGTTTGGAAATGAGAAGTTGTTTGTTGATTTTAAACTAGTGTGTCGTGTAGCATCAGAAAGGAGAAAGTTATGCTGATTTGACATTCATGGAAAGGTTATTTCTGGGCAGGATCAGTCTTTTATTGGGAATCAAGACTGGGTGTGGCAGTTACACCTGTGATGGCTTACATAGAAACAGGTGCAGCGGGCAACTCATTTGTGAACAGATCTCAGAGAAGCGCAGTTATGTGTTTAAACTCTGGCTATCAGTGTAACTGTCTGACTACTGGAAATCTATGTGAACCATGCAGGATAATGGCCGAAGACAAGGAACCAGAGGAGGTCAACCCATCAAACAACATGAATGCAGCAGGTCAGGAAGGAACGGCAAGTGAATCCGAACTGAACATCTCTTCGGCCAAAGTTGGGAAGGATCACAGCCGAAACTGGGGATGGGTGCTCTCTGGGGTCATATGTGTAAACATTTTGATCCTGGGTTGTGCCTTGGTCATCGGAAGCGCTTACGACACTATAGACATAAAAACCCAGGACCTGCAGATTTTCCTCATGATCATCATCCTACTTACGTCTATCTGGATGATTTATTATAGCGTCTTCACAGCCAGGAAAGAAAACGCTGTTAATTACAAGGATGCCCACGCTGGGCCGATATGGCTCAGGGGTGAGTAAATGTTCAGCTTGTTTGAGCGTTGGGCTTTTCATTCACAGCGCATTGATAGATAGTTTTATGATTACTCATCTGGTCCACATGTTTTTGTTTTCTCTTTCAGGAGGACTTGTGCTATTCGGGCTCCTCAGCATTATCATGGACATTTTCAAGATAGCCAGCTATGTGGGATACCTCCACTGTGATTCTCCCATTAAAGTCGCATTCCCTGTGGTGCAAATTGCTTTCATAATTGTGCAGGTAGGAATGTAAAATAAAATGTACTTTACGGCATTTAATGTGGTCTTGATGAATGCAAAATAATTATTGTGATCATTATGAAATCAATTTGCAGACATACTTTTTGTGGTTCCACGCCAAAGACTGTGTGCAGCTACAAAAGAACAGGACTTGGTAGGTATTCAAGATATTTCCTACTCCTTTCTTCATCACTAAGGAAAAGAGTATCTATTTCAGTCCTGGGAAAGTAACCTACTTACTGTGAAATGTGTTATTATCTATTATCTATTATCTTTTGAAAATATAAAAGTAATTTTATACTGGAAATTCTTCTGCCATGACTTAAGTGATTCTTCTCTTCGTTTACAGACCTTGTGATGGTGTCTTTTTTAAATGTTGTAATAAAACTATTAACGACTATATTTTAAAGTGTAGAAAGGACAAAGTCAACATGTTTAAACTGAATCTGAAAAATCATGGTCATGGTTTAGCTTGAACTTGTAGAATTAATTTGAAAAGTTACACTCAGAGTTATCTAATCACAGTTTTGTTTTCCCTCCCTTTTATCCCTTCATTTTAGCTGTGGGCTGATGCTCACCCTCTCCACAAATCTGGTTTTGTGGATGTCTGCAGTAGCTGATGAGTCTGTTCACCAAACATATGCTCCTGAAAATCCGAGCAACATCACTAAACTCTCCTTCCGACGCTTGTACATGAGTAAAG
>JAVDPK010002169.1:288652-322247 GCA_034780415.1 Cichlasoma orientale
GTATATATATATATGACTAGATCAAGGAGTTGGTGTGAAATCACAACATAACACTTTTTTGGTCATTTCCTGTTTTACAGCGGGTTACGGAGGTGATAAGTGTGTGTGCAGCCACACTTCGTGCAGCATCTTCAACCAGACCTACTTCTACCTGTACCCTTTCAATATCGAGTACAGCCTCTTTGCCTCTGCCATGGCCTACATCATGTGGAAAAATGTTGGTCGAGTAATAAGCGAATATGGCCACCACATCAAATTGCGATTAAGGAGCATATTTATCGGTCCTATTTTTGGATTCCTGTTAGTGTTCGCGGGGCTGGGGACATTCATTGTATATGAGATGGAAATGCAAAAAGAACATCACGAGAAAAACAAGAAAGAACATGCACTGATGATGCACTTTATCATGAATATAGTCATAGTTAGCCTGATGTCTGCTGTCACTGTGATCGGCAGTGTGATGTACAGGGTTGATCACAGGGATCATGTGTCACAGAAAAACCCCACACGCAACTTGGATGTAGGGTTGCTGGTAGGAGCCTCACTGGGCCAGTTCATCATTAGCTATTTCAGCATCGTGGCCACAGTTGTAGCAGGAGCCAAAGATTACCTGAATAGGCTCAATCTGGCCTGGGCTATAATGATGGTGATCCAGCTTGTCCTGCAGAACGGTTTCATTATTGAAGGTCTGCACCGGGAACCCTTTCATGAGGTGGTTGAGTCAGTCACTGTGGTTGTAAATCCTTACGTGCTGGAGCCAAGCAAAGAGCTGCACAGCCATGAAGGCTCAAACGCGAACACAAACCCCAACCCAGAGCTCCCAGCACACAGCCCGGATGGACGCACAGCAAGGCACAAAATGCTGTGGAAGCGACGAGTGTTGAAGGAGGTCTGTGTGTTTCTACTGATGGGCAACGTCATTGTGAGTATCTCTTTCCTTCTCTCCTTTAAATGTGCTGTTTTAAATTCACTAAATATTAAGCTGCTCTTGCTTTTTTCTTTTACAGCTGTGGATCATGCCTGCATTCGGCGCTCGCCCCCAGTTTGACTACAGCATGGAAAGTGAATTCTACCACTTCAACATATGGGCCGCTGTTGTAAACGTGGGACTTCCTTTTGGCATCTTTTACCGAATGCATGCAGTGGCCAGCCTTTTTGAGGTGTTTCTGAACTCGTAATATAGAGGCATACAATGTGTACAGCTGACTGTGGTTTGTTTTGATGCTTTTCTTTGTTATCAATCAAAACTGACTAATGAATACTGCCACTGTGATGTCTGTGATTTTATTTTTTTAAAAAGCATAAACAGTGTATTTATAAGGTTTTCAGAAAAATAATTTGTTTCTAATCTTGTAAGACTTGATTTCAATTTGAGGCATATATGTACAAAATAAAAGCATGCAAAAAGAAACACAAAAGATAAAGAAAGAATTGTTGTTGTTGTTATTGCAAATCAGTAGGTGCAGCTGTAGTGGACTTAAAGCAAAACTAAAGCTTATTTTAAAATGTAATACTTCACTTCATTAAAGACAGTTTAAAGATGATTGATGGAAGAAGGTAAATCAGCAACTACACTGACAGCCTAAGCCATTATTAATATTCCAATTTCTTATATTTTATTCTTTATTTATGGTGAACTAAATAGTATTGGCTCTCTGAAGTTAAGAGAAAAACAGCTAGCTAAAAAAAACATACTTGCACTTTTTTCTGATTGTATAGACTAAAACATTAATAGATGTATAAAGAGAACATCAGTAAACTGATGAGAAACAACATTGTAGTGTGTTTTTCCTTGAACACAGCCGCGAGATGGCGCTGTGATATCACTACCGCCATCGACCTGTGGTATCTTTTGATTTTAGGACTTCTGTTTTGGGTTTATGACTGGATGGATTTTTCTAATTCGGTCTATGAAACACTAAATTTTGTGAAAAAAAAGTCTATAAAGAATGTATCACTATTATTATTATTATTACTTTTATTATTATGGACTGAAATAAATGGAAATAAAAGCAGGACAGAGCTTATAAACATGACAGGGTTCCTCCTCCGATTAATCAGCGCTACTCTCCTAACGTTCACAAATATTTGTCTGCATCGGTCAGAATTTCGTCATTTCCAACTTTACAAAGAATTTAAAATTGTGCCAGTAAAGACAGAATTTTTTATCCAGAATGAAAGGCTGGATTATTATTATTATTTGTTATGTATTTCTATTTGAACATTAAGAATTTATTAATACAATAAGAAATAAAATCAATTTCAGCTTTACCTTTGTACTGGCCTCACTAAGTTTTCTGGTGACTCACCTGCGCTGACGTGTGTCGGTGTTGTAATATAACGACCAATAAGCGCTCACATCTTAAGTTCGTTGCCCTTATTGCACTTTTTAGAAATTACAAAACAAATGCAAGAAGTATTAGTTAAAACTCAGCAAAAAAAAAAAACGTTCCCAAAGGCTGTACAGCAGGCAGGTTACTTATTAATACAACAACCTTAAAACATAAATGGGTAACCTAATTATTTTTGAGCGAATGTGCTTACCTTTAAGTCTGGCGAATTTAAAGCCACACCTTCGTGGGGTCCTTAGCACACGGTTTTGTTTACAACACGTCACCAGGAAATAAAGCTTTCGCGTCGAAATGCATAGACGGGTAATGGAGCCTAAATTTGATTTTTTTTTTTAAAAAAAAATCAATATTTAGAAGCGATTATTTGTTGAAAAATCTTCGCAACATATCTTCATCGACGTTTTAGATTTTAATATTCATCACATGTCCGGCTGAGATAAAACTAAAGGGACGCAGCAGGTCCTTTACTCGGTGTATTCAGCATTTAACTTTATTCTGTTTTCAGGACTCCCAGGAGGCTCCTCTTTTTGGAGAAGACGATGAGAATAACCAGGTAAAAAGGCCAAAAATGAGGTAAGATGTTCAACTTAAATGTTTATAGCCGAATCTCCTTTAGCCATAAAAACTAAAATTTCCATTGGGGTTTCAGACATCCTCTGGCCTCTTTCTTCCATCTGTTCTTCCGAACAAGTGCCATCCTGGTCTATCTCCTCTGTGACGTCCTCAGCAGCAGTTTTGTTGTCTGTATGGTCACCATCATCCTTTTGCTGTCGTGTGACTTCTGGACCGTCAAGGTGGGTGATGTTTCATCACAGGGTCATTACAGATATATGAACTTTAAGTGAACTGTCATGCCTAATTTTCACTAATGTCCATTAAAGCAGAAAGTATGCAGGAATGCTGCTGCATTGAGGTTTTATATATATATACTTTTTTCATTATTTAGAAAAAAAATACTAAATCCATGTAGGACAGATTATGACAGATTACCTTTTGGCTTTTAGAATGTATCTGGAAGATTGTTGGTCGGCCTTCGATGGTGGAATCAAGTGGATGACGATGGGAGGAGCCACTGGGTGTTTGAGTCAAAGAAGGTAAGTAGGAGCTCGTCAGGTATGAAAGGTACACACGACACAACCAGCTGATATTTGCACGACTCACTTTTCAACTCAAGAAAAAAAAAAAGAAACAAACAAAAACATGTTTTCTCACATATAACAGGAAGTTAGAAAACAAACAAACAAACAAAAAATAATTGTATATACACAATCACAATATACAGTCATGTGAAAAAGAAACTTTCCACATCCTTAATGTTTCCATTGCAATCAAGAGAGTAAGTAGCAGCAGGTTGCTGCAAATCAAATGCACTTGATTGAATAATAATCAGCAAGTGTGAGCACTTCTATGAAAGCAGATGTTTTGGTAGTTTGCTGCTCTGGAGCATTCAGCGTGTGTTAACACAGTGCCACAATCGGGACTGGACATCCCAGCAAATTCACCCCGAGTTCAGACTGTGCAGTACTCAGAGAAACTGCAAAAAACCCAAGAGCATCATCTCAGACGCTACAGGCCTCATCAGCATGTTAAATGTTAAAGTTCATGACAGCACAATTAGAAGGAGACTGGTTTATTTGGAAGGGTTGCCAGGAGTAATGCATAATGCACAGCACCACATTTGGCAAAAACCAAATGCAGCATATCAGCACAAACATACCAAGGGGTAGAGGGTGATGATTTGGGCTTGTTTTGGGCACCTTGCAGTCATTGTGTTGACAGTGAACTCCTCTGTATAGCAACATATTCTAAATTCAAATGTGAGGCCATTTGTTCAACAGCTAAAGCTTGGCTGACATTAGTGTGTGCACCAGGGCATTGATCCCAAGCACAACAGCAAATCTACAACAGAAAAAAAGAAAAGAATCAGGTGTTGCAATGACCCAGTCAAAGTCCAGACCTCAACCCAACTGAAATACTGTGGGTGTCCTTTAAAAAAAAAAAAATACCCCCAAACCTCAGTGAATTGAAGCAGTGTTGTGAGAACAATATGAGAGACTGATGAAGTCATTCAGAGAATGATTGCTTCAAGTTCTTTAAGCTGTTGCTGCTAAAAGTGGTTCTACAAGCTAGTGTTTCCACAGGACTGCATGACGTTATGTGAAAACTTCCTTTTCACTTGACTCTATGTTGATGTAACGTGTTAAATATTATGATGTTATGTAGCCGCATGAACTTGGACAAATGAGATAAGGGGCATCCAAGTGTATTTTCTTATTCTTATTTAGTATTTCATTAATAAAATCTTGTTTACCTTTCTTAACAGACAGACAGCAAAAACATAACGGCCAGTGCTGAATCGCGGCTGTTTTGGCTCGGACTTATTGTGTGCCCCATTTTCTGGATCCTTTTTGTGTTGAGCACCATCTTCTCCTTTAATATTAAATGGCTGGTCAGTTCAGAGTTTCAGCATGCAAGATAAATTTCTGACAAGCTAAATAGCTGCTACTTATTGTTGACATCTCTTTCTGGGTTCCTCCAGGTTGTGGTAATAATGGGCTTGGTTTTACAATGGGCAAACCTGTACGGTTACATCAGGTGCAAGATGGGTGGAAAGTCTAACCTGAGAAACATGGCAAAGAACTATCTTGGTGTCCAGATTTTTAAACAGGTATGTGAAACATGATCCGAACTCTTCCTTTCTGCAGTTTTCTGAATTTTTACATTGATCTTTTTTTTTTTTTTTTTTTTTTTTTAACAAAGGCAATGAAGAAACCAGAACGACTTTGAAGTCAGCACTGGCTGTTTCTTACTGAAAAAAGTGTTTGGTCGTCTTTCAGAGTATGTGGGCTATTTAAATTTCACTTCATTTTCCTACCAGAATTTAATTTGGATAAAGAAATCTTTCCTTTTGGTTTGAGGGTGTGCCACTTCTGCAGCTTTTGACAGCTCAGCCCTTTCTGCAACCTCATTAGAAATACAGTTTACTGTGCATTGGGGGGTGTATGTAGATGACTGTTACCCACCTTTTTTAAGAAGTTTGGTATGACATTATGGGTATTGTAAAGACAAAGTGCAACTTTATAAAGTTAAAAATATTTTGGGATAAGTGCAGCTTGGGTAGAATTTTATACAAAAGTTGGTAATATTTAAGGTATGTCTATGGGAAATTGTTATGTGTTATGTAATAATATAAGTTTGCCATCATTTTTGAGTGGAAATGTCAATTTTGCCAATGGAGCAGTCCAAATATATTATTGAGATGTTAATTTTAATATCTTAATAAAGCCTTAAAATGTCTTTATTCTCCTAAAACACTCTGGTATGTTTAACATGAATTTTTGTCATGCGGCCCAGCAGATTGTATAGAGCCAATGACGCTTTTCTCGTGGTGTTTTCTACCAATTTGAATGTCAAAGCTATGGAAAGGTTATCCACTTTATTAGGTACACCAACTGCTTGCTTGTTCAAATATCTAGTCAGCCAATCACGTGGCAGTAACTCAATGCATTTAGGCACTGTAGACATGGCCAAGAGGACCTGTTGAAGTTCAAACCAAGCATCATAATGTGGAAGAAAAGTGATGAAAGTGACTTTTAACGTGGCATGGTTGTTAGTGCCAGATGGGCTGGCCTGAGTATTTCAGAAACTACTGATGCACGATCATCTGTGGGGTTTACAGAGAACTGTCTGAAAAGAGAAAATGTCCTGTGAGCGGCAGTCCTCTGGGCTAAAATGCCTCGTTGATGTCAGAGGTCAGAGGAGACTCGCCACATTGCTTTGAGCTGATAGGAAGGCAACAGTAACTCAAATAACCACTTGTTACAACCAAGGTACCACCTCCGAACACACAGCATGTTAAACCTTGAAGCAGATGGGTTACAGCAGCAGAAGTCCACACCGGGTGCCATTCCTGTCAGCTAAGATCAGGTAACTGCATGCAAGCTGAACAATAGAAGATCAGAATAACTTTGCCTGGTCTGAGTCTCAGTTTCTGCTTCTGATAGTATACAGGATAATTTCTTGGCAGACTTTGGGCCCCTTAGTACCAGTCATCACAAAGCTCAAATGAACTCAACCTGGTTTCTTGAACATGACAATTAGTTGACTGTACTCACACGGCCTCCATGGTCATTGGATCTCAGTCTCAATAGAGTACCTTTAAATGTGCTGGAATAACAAATCTTCATTAACTGTGTGATGCTATCATGTCAGTATGGACCAAAATGTCAGGAATGTTTCCACCTTGTTGAATCGATGCCATTAAGAAGTAAGGCATTTCTGAGGGTAATGGGGGGCCCAACCCAATACTAGGAAGGTGTACCTAATAAAGTGGCTGGTGATTGTATATTGGCCCAAAGTTGAAATATGAACATCCTAATGATTCAAGTAGTGTTGTGGACACAGACAGAGAGAAGTCCAGCTGCTTTAGTTAATCTCAGAGTATATCTGAGTGGAAAATCAAGGGGAGGGTAGCAGAGTGCAGCATCAGCAGTATTCAGGGAATGATTCAGCCACTATGTGGCAACAAAGGAGCATCTGGGTTTAGCAGAAATCGTCTCATTTTTCATTTCTTTACTTTTGAATCTATAGGTAAATGTGTTGATATTCTTGTAATACTAAAGTCCTTAATAAGATATTGTGGAACATTGGACAGTTCAAGAATAAATACCATATTTATTATATCATGAGTGCAACGTAAGTTTTTTATTCCTCTGATATTTAGAAATATACAATAACATTTTTGTTAAATATCAAAAGACAAACTACAAGTGCACATCAACTGTGACTGTGTGGTTTAACTAATAAATACATGCAGAGGTTTTCATCAGTTTTTGCATCTGAAACAGATCTTAAATTTGTAAGTTTAAATAAAAGCATTGACTAGTGTTAATAACAGGTGTTAATAAATGGTAAATGGACTGGTTCTTATATAGTGCTTTTCTACTCTACGTGAGCACTCAAAGCACTTTGAGCAATACACATCATTTATTCCAGAAATTAAAATGATCAATGTTACATTTATACCTTACCATAATTACAGTTATACCAACAAGGTATCCAAGGCCAGCAATGAAATAGATCCAGAAAAAAGTCTTGTCCAACAAGTTGGCAAAGTTGTGTTGTTTCTCCTTTTCTGCTTCGTTGGTGGTATGAGCTTCCAAGAATTTGGCCACCTTTCTGAGTAGTTGAGTGTTCTCTGAGGCATTTAGCTGGTTGGTGCTAAGATCAGCTTTAGTTTCTGAAAGGATTGAAGTCACAGTTAGAGCAGGTCATACCATGTTTACACTTAAAAAAAAAAAAAAAAATCAAGCCTCAGTGAGCATCAAAATGCCTCATACAATTTATCAGTGCACAGGTTCGATATTTGCACGATTTGCTCAACAATAAAGTCTTCCTTACCCTCATCCTTGCTCTGTTCCTTGTTTTCTGTGATTTTTGGGGCTGATGGTCTTGACCAACAGCACAACATCAGGTGGCCTTCTTGGGAGATCCGTGTAGTTAACATGGACACCAGCATGCTCATGACCAAGAAGATCAGGCAAACACAGAAGTGGGGTCCTGCAGTACAGACAGATTAATTAGTCAGTTATTTAAACCCACTGTGATGGTGTTTATATGGTTTGTTTGTGCACAAATCTCTGACTCACGGATTATTGGACTGCATTCGCTGTCTCCAGGGAGCTTATCATTGAGGATATTGATAAAGAGGATTAAGCTGAGCACCAGAGTGACCTTAAAAGAGTTGCGTTTTCCATCTCGCAGTGGCAAAGCAAAGCTGACCATGTCAACAAAGATGAGCAGGTAACTGGGCAGCATCAACGTTAGGAAGGGGTTGGCAGGTTTGAGTTGTAGTTCCACCTTAGGAGTATAACAGAAAGCACAGTGAGATGAATTTGAGTTTTATAAAGTGGCTTTTTTTTTTTTTTTTTTTTTTATTTAACCAATTAAAATTTTTTCCACATGTATCTGTGCATGTTAGCCACTTTTCAGTGTAAATATGAAGGGGACACTCCATCCAAGACCACAGCAGTTAATCGAGATGTCCTTTTCTCTATAGATGTTAGAAAATCGTGGCTAAAAATTCTCAGAGGCCAATCCTAACCTTTGAAAATATTCGATTCACCGTTATATGTGACAAAGAAGAGCCTCCCATCTAAGAAGCTGGGGCCATATACAGTCAGGCTCATAAATTTTTGCACAGTGACAGAATGTTTGGATGCAGTAAAGGCCTGGCAGAACATATCATAGGAGGAAACACAGCATTTCCATGGGTTCTAGACTTCAAGCAGTCTGTGACTTGGATTTTCATTCAAGTTAAAAAAAAAAACAATCCTTATAATTAAATTTATTTGATTTTGTCCAAGGACTTTTTATCTGCTGAAAAACAGGCACTGTGTATAAAAATGGCTTTAATTCTTAATTCTTCTTGCAGTCTCTTTCAATTACAGTTCAAAGTCTGCACTGCAATCAGAACTATGATGTATTTTTTTGTCTGCATCAGTTACACAAGTCATTTCCTCTCTTTAGGGTTAAATTCTTGTATCTGAATAACAGTATTTCCCCAGTTTATTTACAAATTGCAGACCTGGGTGATTCACTTACCTGGATGTAATTGCGTTCATCTCCTTTATGCCCATACTCTACATTCACTGTTTGCCAGTCTCCATGGCTGCTATCAACCAGCTGCAACTCACCCAACTTCAGTATTGGACCACATCCTGAAGGAAATAAAGCCTGCTTTGATATTGTTTCTTTTAAAATAAAGTCATAAAGACCCTGTAATTTTTCTGTGTTTGAAGGAATACATTTTGAAATATAGTTGCAAATGTAAGATACAAGTTACATACAGTAAAACTGGTAGCAAAAACCTGCAGAAATTGAGTTACATTGTATTACCTGGATGAACTGCAGTTACCCTGTTTTTTTTTTTTTTTCTTTTTCCTTTAATACTGACATTTAGAGTGTTATGATAGTATCGTAGTGTTAAAATAATTACACTGCCATTCATATGGTAAGGAATTCTTTTTACATTTTAATTAATAAAAAATGGCAAAAAAAATTTGAGTAAAAAGGAGGAATTAACATATATTTACAAAGTTAAAAATACATGTAGTACATTAGTGAACTTACCATCATTGCTCCAGGTTTGCACTGGAACAGGACAGACATCATAAGCAAAGGGATAGTTGAACAGGTTGATTTCACAGTTCACCACTGCATTTATGGTCAAACTGTGCTTCACGGTCCCGTTACTGTACACCAGCAGATCAGCAGAGGCCGGCTGCACACTTGATGTTATTCTACACGTAAGAGATGAGAGATGTGTGAGAAGAATTTTAGCAATTCTTTGAAATGAATTTGCTCTAATGATTTGATGTAACTACTTACGCATTTGCTACAAGGAGCTCTGGTGTCCAGATTTTAGCTACTGGCAGAATCACGTCATCAAACGCGTACACCGATGTGTCCCAAACCAACTCAGGATCTTCCCATTCCTGTGTTTTCAAATCAAAATTGATGCTTTTTGAAAAATATTCTTCCTTTTTCTTTTCTTTTTTAAAAAATTTGAAAGTATTTTGAATCTTACGATTGTGGCTTGCAGAAGAATTTCTAGATTGACATCTTTTGTGTCCTGTTGAAAACATAAGTTAGTCAAAGCATTGGTTAACCTGTGTTTGTCTCTCAGAAATAATGCTGCGTTGGATACATTTTTTTTTATGACAAGCTGTATATATTTTTACTTTATCAAGGTCTGAACACATGTTGACCAGGTTTGCATTAACAAAACTTGTGTTAAATAATTGTGATACAAAATAAAGACGTTTTCAACAACAAAGAGCTTCCACACAGAGAACTTGAGTCATAAACTGTCACTGAAGAGATCTAAAAGGAGAAATGAAAATGTGTTAAAAGTTAGCTTCACACCAAATGAAAATATACTTACAACTGCCAGAGTCGTGTACTGCAATAGTGGCACACGGACCTCAAGGTTGCAGCTTTGATTCTGTGGCTGCGATAACAATTTTTTACCTATCAACACAATACTTAGACATCGGCGAGTTGTGCAGCTGGTGGAGTGTGCGCACCCTAAAATTGGAGACAAATGTGAACATAAGTTTGAATATTTTTTGCAACACTTTTCTAAATCTGGTGCCTCTTATGTTGTGTTTTGTAGGATAATCTTTAACCAAAGCAAGTTAGACTTACCTGCAAGTACACACAGTAAGAACACAACCGTCACTATGCCGTGGGTAAGAAATTTCAGCATTTCTGAAGTCTGTGCAGCAGAGTTCACATCCAACTAAAAACTTTAAACTGACAGCTGTGTGCAACTTTTCACCATCCCTGTCCCGTCGTCCTTGTTTAGGTTTCAGCCTGGCATTGCACTTAAATAACCCATCTGTGGCGTTTAACCCCTTGGAGTGGGCACACTCCAAGACAGTACCATTCACCCACAATAGCTTTTAGGAACACAATTGTGTGACTAATAATAACATAGGATTGTGTTTCTACGGTCATCGGTGAGCCTGGGTAAACAGTCGGTGCAATTGTTTCCCGTATCTGTGTACCTGCCCGCAGATACAGGTACCTCCAGCTGCTGTTTGTCATCAGAGCTATGCTAGTCTGCATCACAATGGGCTGTGCATGGCATGTGAGTGAAACAAAGCACAGTAATATCGACATAAGTTTACTTGAACAAAGCTGGTCTCGCAGTCATAGACGTAGAACAAAGATTTGTCATGCCTGTGGTTTAAGTCAAAAAGGTGTGGCTATGACAGCTGCACGATGAATTCACGCAGAGGCTTATTAGGTTATATAACGCTTATAATAATTTCTGTGTTGTGCTGTCACAATGCATGTTATTTTTCATATGTAAATATGTATTGATGGTGTACATTTTTGACATAATAATTATGATTGGAGTATTAACAAGGGGAAATAAACAGATGTCTGTCTTTTAAACTACAGTGCTGCTGATGTGTGTTGATTTTAATTCAGGCCATCATTAAGTTTCAAACTTTTCAACATAATTCATATTCATAGACACACAAACACACTGTCAGCATGTGGTTGCTTTCATTTTCTTGACAATTGTCCTCTGTATGATTATCCATACTTGAAAATGTTTCTTTACTTATTTATTTGATCAAAATGTGTGCTTTTATTCTTGGAAGCTTCTTCAAGATCAGTCAAGTGAAGCCACGCATAGAACACAATGCCCCAGACTTTAAGTGTTACTCGCGTTTTCACTTCACCTTTCACCTTGTAAAGTCCAAACAGGTCCACGTTGTAAATTCAAAAGGGTTGGCTGGACATGCTCTCTCAGGAGGAAGGTCACTCGTGATTTGCTTGCAAAGCTTTATCTCAATTCTCAGCGATACAGACCACATATATGGTTAATATTTGGAATTTGCATCAGTTAGAGCACATGTATAAACAAAAGTGATACTTGTTTTTTTGTTTTGTTTGGGGGGGTGACAAAATGCAATAAAAGAAAAATCAATCAACACCAAGAAATGGGTGGAAAAAACATATTTACGTTGAACAAATATAAATGAAGCAATCTTTCTGATCACTGCTTATTCATTCACTAAAACTGAATAATCATATCACTCTATACAACTCAGCCCCACTGAAAAAATAGCCTATATGTGCCACCCCGTACAGCACATTTATGCTGTGTGTGTGCGTGGTGCATATGTATTTCCCGTGCTTGTACGTGCATGTATACTGTGTCTTGCTGTCCATGTCGGGTCCACACATATCCAGGACAAGAAGGGCATTCAGGGTCACCATTTTTTAACATCCATATATTATCCAATATTTCTAACATCCATATTTCTCCACTTGCTGGCTGCTGATGGGTTTGTTTTGGGGCTGGCTGATGGTCAGTCTCATCCTTCTTCAAACTCCCTGTCAGACTGAGGTGCTGCTATAGCTCACCTTGTTGAGCAGGTGACCGACGTACTGAAGCCTAGCGTCCCACTGCAGAGACCTGGGTATGAGTCTATCCCAGACCATTTCCTGTGTGTCGTTCCCTGTCACTCTACTCCACCGTCCTATCCAATCAAGGCAAAAGGCCTCATTTTCTGAAAACTCTTCACCATCGTCCAAATCTTCCTCTCTTGCCATCTTGATCGATAAGGAGCGACACATTCAATGCTATTTATTGGTTGTATCCCACCGCACAATGTGCTACTGTGATAAAGTGTGAGGAAAATATAGAGTAAGTCTCACGAAGCAGAGGGTAAAATCACCTTGTGATTGGAACCTTGTGCTGGAAAAGCAGGATCAGAAAGACAAAACGCGCACGCGTAGACAAACAAATACGCATGCATGCACACACACATTGGGGTGTGTGTGTGTAAAATAATAATAAATTGCATAAATTCTTCTTTTGGTAAAAATTGTCTCACAGACCCGAACACCACACAAGGGTTAAATATCTTGCATTTTCAATTTTGCCTCATGGCGTCCATCCAGGACATTATTGGCTTGTTTGCATTACAGTTACCGTGGATACCATGGATCTGTATGTCATAGTTTGGATTGTTGTATTTTAGTGTGGTGTCTTGTGAGTCCAAAGGGCTTGGCATACTGTGGCTCGAGAAACCTAATTAAATCAATAAACTAGCCATTACAGTCTTGTGTACCTTTCATCTTTGCATAGTGCATGTCATGTAGTTCAGGAAGTATACCGTTTCCTGTCTGTTTTCACTTATTCGTTATAAAGCTACCTGTAATTGACACACTGATGAACTTTCTTTCCAGGTTATCTCTCAGCGGAATGTCTCTTATCTCTGTCTTCACACATCATTTTACAAAGTCAACACAACACAACAGGGAGGGGTGATCATTTTCTATTTTTGAAAGCACAAGGTTGCTCTGCTGTTGTTGACCTTATTGCAACAGCTAAATTTGCTCTTATGGCTGCAGTAAAAGTCTTTTAAAGAGTTAATGTGTACTTGTGGTTCGCTTGTGATCTTCCTTGTCTTATCAGAGCTAAATTAGGGACAATTAAGACAAAGAAAATTTGTGTGCCAGTGGCAGCGTCTCCACATTATTGAGCAAAGGTTAACTTCCCGTTGAAGGGATCATGGAAATTTGTTTCAACAACCGGGAACAAACAGTCAGAGGACGTTTGATGTTTTGCACTAAGGAACTTCTAAAATATTCCCTAGGTCATAAATTTTTCTATCCAATAAGATTTCGAAGAGACAAGTTAGCAGTGATATCCGAACAAAACGGGACTTTGCCTCAGGACCAGGCCGGCCCCCTGCAATGTCACTCTTCAACCAACTAAATGTGAAGGTTACCGCAACTTGGGCAACACATCGTCTAATGCTTGGTGGAACTGATGGACACCTGACGTTCTCTGGTTTCTACTTCGCAAGTAAGTTGAACATGCTTGTGCTTGGGAAAGGGCTTATTAAAGGGATACTTGAAGTACAGGATAGCTCTTCTAATTAAAAGATTACATTTTTGAATAAAATAATTACTTTTGTGATCTACAAAAACAAAACAAATTTGCTAAATGGGAAAAAAAATGCATTTAGCATCTTTTACTTAACATGCTTAAAAGAGATGAGACTATAAAAGTAAAATTGACAAATCTCACAGAAAACATGACATTAAATTATGATGACTTCATCCTAAAGAATCTTTTTCATTAATACTTCTCTAAGTGCAATGAATTTATCTGGAAAAACACCATTTTCCCAGCTGTATAATGATGCAAGAGTGCCAATTAATTAAGAAGTAAGACTCAAGTTTACTGGTTTAATGTGCGCTCATTCAGCACAGACATAGTCTATGGCTCTTAATGTAGTCCCATGCAGTTCCCCACAGAGAAATTCACAAGACCGCAAATGAAAAATGGAAAGGGGGAAAAAAAACATGTGAACTCGCAAACAGAAAAATAAGACTGTAAAAAGGATCCTGTATGCACACAAACGTTGGTGGTAAGCTGCCAATTGTTAACAGCAGAGGCACTTTCTCTAATTTTATAATTGTTTTGTAAAAGTCCTCAAGCGGGGACAGGGTGCTTTCAGTTACCCTTTTCCTAGACTTGACCGTCCTTGTCATGTGACATGCAGAGAACAGTCTTTGAGTGCTGCAGCAATCATGAGTCCAGCATTCACCTACTTATAATGCATTCAGACTATGTACTTACTTTCCTCTGCTTTTTTCCTCTGCATTAATTTATCACATGCCAACATGCAGACATTACTTTGGCATAGTTTCCAATGGAGCAAGACTGAGTGAAGAGTAGAAATAAGTTAAGACAGCTTTTTTTTTGTAGTCACACTGTAGTTTTTAAGCATTTATTGAAATTCATTATGCATGACAGTGCATATTTTGGGCTGGCATTTATTAGACTGTCTGGAACACTGTTTTAAAGACTGTGACTGGCACAACTTTACAAACATTGCAACCAACAGTAATCCACAGTTGTTTGGTTATATATTTAAAACCACAGGACATGTAAGATTAGACCTCTCGAGAAGCCGTTTATCTTAACGCGAGATAAACATCAGCTCGCATTTGACTCAATTAAATAATAAAAACTGACTGGAAGGACATGGGTTGTTGATCGGTGAGTTCCTGAAGCACAAATCTGGTAGCGAGCATTTTATCAGTGGCACCTGAAGTAGCTGCGCATGCAGTTATATCAAGAAAGTGATATAACTGTCTTGGCTTTTTATTTTATGTGTTATTGAAAAGAGGTTGGCGTGGTTAAAGTTTGACAGCTGAGGTAACATTTGGAGGTGAAAGCTGTTAGAGGTTGTTGGTGAGTAATAATTTACCCTCATGAGGACAAACGCTGATTAATAACTACACCGCACTAAGGTCAAGATTTTTGCTTAATTAACCGAGACTTACGTTCTTAGGACTCAAGTAAAAACTTAAAGTAGTTGGCCTCAACCTTTCCTGACTTTAATTTCTCTGATGTCATTTTCACTCTGCTGTCAAAAGCTGCCGGCTATTGTTCTGGGACACATCTGGAAGAAAGCAAACTTGGCCGAAACTCAAAACTAAAGAGATAAGCCAAACTGATTAAAATGAGGTTCTTCACCGAGGAAAATAGATTTTCCTGACCCAAAGCTTTAGTTAATCTTGTCAGATGGTCAAGGCCGAATCTATATATATATCAACAAAGTCTGTTAAAATGATTAATTTTAGCAAACGTATTAAATTGAATGAAATTGCACAGACAGAATAATAAAAACTTGTGGATGGAGCATTATGAAAAAACTCGGACAAATTTGTGACAGCCACACAAAATATGAAATGACATCCAACAATCATCAGTCATTAACAATTAAAAAAAAGAAAAGAAAAAACTGATCCAAGTTGAAGTTTATTAATACTTTTCTTAATGAACAGGTGAGTGCAATAACATCAGCAACCTCATGTTTATGAAAATGTAGTGAAAACATACTTTTTGCCATCTGCAAGTCAAAAAATTTTTTTAGTATCTCGAAATTTCAACAAGACTTTGAGTTAAGTATCTTTAAATTTTGACTTAATGCAAAAGTTTATAGTTAGTTTTTGTTTGTGTGTCAGTGGTAGAAACATGCATGTTTGTTTCATTTTTTTTGTTTGTTCATTTTGTTCACTTAGTCCATGCCCCACCTGCAGTGGCTTTTTTGCCCCACCACTGGTCCCCGCCCCATAGTTTGAGAACCACTTCACCAAAGCCTGCAATGAAAAGAAGCGAGCGACCTATCAAAATTTTGTGGTGCTAAGTTTTGTCTAAGACAAAAAACATCAGAGGAAGAAAGCAGCATACAGTTTGTGGTTTGATGAATGACTGAATAATGACTGATTTTTTAAAATATTTGTGCTAATGATTCTGACTGGATGAGACCGCAACTTTATTTTTGATGCCTAACTAGATTATAAACTGCTTTCTTTTAGTGCTGGTAAGTTAACTGAAGTGAAAATAAAAATTCCTCTTCTTAATTGCCCTTCTTGATAATGTGGCCATTTAGGTGTTTATTGAGAGCTCTGTAATGGAACTTCTAGTTAATCATCAGCCAACAAGAAGCTGGTGATCATGAAGTGTATTTTTTCACACCTGCTCATTTTCTGCTAACAGCCTGAGGCACAGAGTGACCGTGGCTGCTAAAACATGAAGCTTTGGTTTAATAAATAAATCTGAGAGCCTCTTACAAGTCGCATGTATTGACTGAAATGCTTTCCACACCAACCATGGATGCACTGTCATGTTATTCAGCATAAAAATAGAATTGATGCCATGGTCTGCGTTTTCATCTCATCTCTGTCTTTCTGCAGGAGACTGAACTATAAATCTAACCAAGATGAGCGCAGAAAGACGTGAGCAGGTCATTAATACCTACTGCACTACAGTCCACACACTGGGCAGGCAAAACGGAAAGAAGGGAAGGAAGCCCCGCTACATGCAAAAAGATGGTAGGTTCGCTGTAGAGTTTCAACAAGCCCCTGGAGACTGGAGCACATATTGGATGGACATCTTCACCACTCTTGTGGAGATCCGCTGGAGGGTGATGTTCCTTATTTTCTCCCTTTCTTACATACTCTCTTGGCTCCTTTTTGGTCTGTGTTATTGGCTCATCGCCCATGTAAATGGAGACAGTGACAATGCAGACGACGATCTCTGTGTTGCAAATATGCGCGGCTTCACTGGGGTCTTTTTGTTCTCAATGGAGACCCAGGGAACTATTGGTTATGGCCACAGGAGCATTACAGAAAACTGTATTGTGGCAATTATTGTGATGACAATTCAAAATGTGTTTAGCTGTCTTCTTGACACAGTTGTCATTGGCATAGTTATAGCTAAGATGGCATCGGCTCGTAAAAGAGCCCAGACGGTGGGTTTCAGCAGATGTGCAGTGGTCAACTTGCGAGACAGGGTTCTGTGCCTGTCTTGGCGCCTTGGGGACTTCAGAGATAATCACATTCTGGAGGGGGTCGTCAGGGCCCAGTTAGTCCGCTATGTCAAGCAGCCAATGGGCTCAATTGTGATGTCTTACCAGGACTTGGACATACAGGAACGGGACATTGTACTCGCCACACCAACCACTATTATTCACAAGCTACAGCCTGGCAGTCCCCTGTACAGTATGGGCCCTAATGACCTGCTGGAGAACTATTTTGAAGTAGTAGTTTCTTTCACCTACACCGGGGACTCCACAGGAATTCTCCACCAAACACGCACCTCCTACACACCAGCAGACATCCGCTGGGGCCAGCGTTTCCAGGACATGCTGAAAATGGGCACAAAACACTACAAGGTGGACTACGCTCTGTTTAATGAGACCACATGGGTGCCGGTGCCTTTGCTCAGTGCACAGGAATACGACAGGAGGGGCCATCCTGCAGAGGGCAGTACACTTTTACCATCAGCCAAGAGAAATGGACACACTTGTCAGGTGAATCTTGACATCAGTGAGGAGGTGATCCTGCAAACTTTTTTGTAGCTTAAACAAGTTCTTAAGGATTGTGTGGTAAGCTAAGCTTTTGTAAATATTCTTAAGATCTTGAAAAAAGGTGACTGGACCTCTTTAAGTTTTTCAAAGACATTTCACCTCTCATCCAAATGGGTTGTTCAGTTCTGAAGAAGAAAACTGAAGAAGTCCAGTTGCCTTTTTTCAAGCTCTGAAGACTGCCATGACCTGGATGACAGAGCAACTATCAGACTTATGTAAATATATTTATAGCCTATGTGAAATCAAATAATCACTAAAGAAATTAATGTTTGTTTATGCTATATATGAAAAATATTGATGGCCACAAATAAAGTGAGTGAAATGAAGTGTGAAGAATCTGCTCTTTGGTCATTTTAAGGGGGGGGATCTTATTTTCATTTGTATTACAGTAATAATATCAGTCATAAAAACCTGTTTGATTCCAGCACTTCTGTACATTTAAACACTTTTGTAGCTCTATACTGCCACCTTATGGTCACCCACTCAATATTATTACAACAGCTGCTTCATACACTGTATTACTGTGAGCAGTCTATTGCTATTATTATTTCTGCATGTTTGCTGCTTGCTTCCAGCTTGAGCATCAAGTTTTACAAGTGACGCTGCCTGACTGTCCCAGTCAGCCAAATAAATAAATAAATAAACAAGCATGATATAAAACTTATTTGGCGACGAGAACCTTTAAACAGGCGCTGCGGCTTTCCATTGGCCATCACTGCCACGGGGGCGGGGATATGCGCACGTGTCGTTAAAGTCTGTCTTTGCAACCCCAAATATCTTCTTCAGTATTGCTGGAGAGGGTTATGGCAGAATTTACAGCTCCACACGAGAAACCAGGAGAACATAATAAAAGAACCTCAAAATTTAATAAAAAAGGACAAAGTGCGCATATCTGGCGCTCACATGGGACTTACTACGACAAGAAAAGATCCAATTTGCTCCGCAAGGACCAACAGGTAGGTGAAATGAGCGGGAGTGTTGTGGGAATGTTATTTGTAATGAATATAGCGACATTAGGAATAGCTGAATGTGTGTAGTGGTGTGCAGGCTCCTTTAAAAACGTGAAAAGTCATTCCTTGATCAGAAAGTAATGTCAATGTCACTTCTAAAAAAAAGGCAAAACAAAAACATAGCAGGTTTCAGGTGCTATATTATTAAATATTTTATTATTATTAGTGGAGTCTGGTTTCATTGTAATAGTCTGTAGACCAAGATATTAAGAAAGATTACTAACAAAGATAATTGAAATTGTTCAGACATAATATAGAGTGCCCCCTTTATATATATATATATATATACATATATGTATATATATATATATGTATATATATATATATATGTATATATATATATATATATATATATATATATACTGGGTGATTGGCTATACCTATTGATTTGTGTAATGAAAAATAGAGCACCTTTATGTAATCAGTTTCCATCTGCCTCAGCTGTTAGCTCTAAATGAGAACACATGCAAAACAAACAATCCCAGATTGCACAGCCTCTGGAAGCCTTTTCTGTCACCATGAAACAACTTGCAGTAATAAGTGATTTTATCTTGTGAGCAGATAAAGGCTAACTGAGCAGGATAAGGGGGGCTTGCAGTGCACTCAATATAGGTTTTTCAGCACTTGCAAAGCTGGAGATCTGAATCAAAAGTAAGTGATTGAGTTACACGAGTATAATCACTTAAAGAGTATTTCCAGCAAGCATCTGGGGGGAAAACAAACAAACAAACAAACAAACATTATAAATGTAAGACTAACATGCTCAAAGTTTCTTGTAAAGTAAATGAAAAGTAAAATATATTTAAAGCCTGAAACCATTTAAACAAAAATATTTTGGCATGCCTTGCTCTGAATGATGCCACATATTGTGAGTGGCGTATTGCTGTTTCTAGTTGACCCCACAATGACATCATAAGTGGAGAAAAACAGACATGATGCAGGCAGACCACATCCAGCAAAACCGATCCCATGTGACCTCTGACAATGTCCAAAACAGTTTAAATGACTTGTTCTAACCGAAGAATTTGTTTTTAACATTTGTGCTGCAATTTCAGAGTTAAGGACAATCTGAATATTCACTGAAACGAGCTCTGGACTTCATTTATGATGTGAAACTCTGATTAGATAGTTTTAAAAAATAGAGTAGCGATTTGTTTTGGCACTGGCAGAGCATGTCTGGCTGTCCATAACCTTTTGTAGCCTGTGGTGTTGTATTTTAATGGACCTCTCATGCCACACACATCAAGTCAATAGCTTTTCTAATTTAGCTGTCCTTGTTGTTCTGTTACATATAAAGCAAGGCAACTGGTTCATTAGCTGTGGTTCAGGGCAACTCTGTACTCACTCAGTAATGAAATGTAATAACGTGTGAATGTACTGTAACTTTATTGTTATGTCTGTGCAGAGCTGCAGCTTGTGCTGTGTTTTTGTTTGCAAGGCTCGCTGAATTAGGATGAACTTGATCTATAATTTGACTCTGTTCCCCAAGGATGGATCTGCCCTAATTAACACTTAAATTAGGCAGCTGTCTAATATTTTCCTTCTATTACTGCTAATCTGCACACATTCATGTATTTTCTGAGTTTACTAGAATTAAGCAAGATTACTATACTATACTATACTATACTATACTATACTAGAAAACCTAGATGCTGATCTTTGTTGTGTCTCTGTCTATAATTTCCACAGCCCACTTTACTGATGAGGTTCAAGTCAGGCATCAAAGAAGAGTGACCTGCCCTCACCAACAGTGCTCAGCACTGGCAGAGAAGCACAGGCCCAGACTCCCCCGTCCCTCACAGGACTGAGTCCTGTTGCCCACATTTTCTGCAGGAGTTTGTCCCCAGGATCATTTAAAACTGTTTCTCCAACGCTTCTACCAAAAACTTAGACTGTTTTCCAAAGCAGAATCGGCCCAGCCCTCCCAAGAGGAAGCTATGGGGAGCGTGAGAGGCCATCGTTACAGTATTGTGTCCTCTGAGGAAGATGGCATGAAGCTGGCCAATATTGCTGTACCAAACGGCTATGGCAATGGCAATGTCAACAAGGGGCATACAGAGCACCGACATCAGAGCCGCTTTGTCAGGAAGGATGGCCACTGCAATGTGCAATTTATCAATATGAGTGAGAAAGGCCAGCGTTACCTGGCAGATATCTTCACCACCTGCGTGGACATTCGCTGGCGCTGGATGCTGGTCATTTTCTGCCTTTCTTTTCTGTTGTCGTGGTTGTTTTTTGGCCTTGTCTTTTGGTTAGTGGCTCTCTCTTATGGGGACTTAGAGACTGAGACTCAGATGTGTGTTTCCAATGTGGACAGCTTCACTGCTGCTTTTTTGTTCTCAGTGGAGACCCAAACCACAATTGGCTATGGTTATCGCTACGTGACAGAGGAATGCCCCATTGCTGTTTTTATGGTAGTCTTCCAAAGCATTGTAGGCTGCATCATTGATGCTTTTATTATCGGTGCTGTCATGGCCAAGATGGCAAAGCCCAAAAAGAGGAACGAGACGCTGGTCTTCAGTCACTTTGCTACAGTGGCCATGAGAGACGGCAAGCTTTGCCTGATGTGGCGGGTGGGAAATCTGAGGAAGAGTCACCTGGTGGAGGCCCATGTAAGGGCCCAGCTCCTCAAGTCCCGCACCACTGCTGAGGGAGAGTTCATCCCTCTGGATCAGGTCGACATCGACGTAGGCTTTGATAGTGGCATTGACAGGATCTTCCTGGTATCTCCGATTACCATTGTTCACGAGATTGACGAGGACAGCCCATTTTATGAGCTGAGCAAACAGGAGTTGGAAACGTCAGAGTTTGAGATTGTGGTGATACTGGAGGGCATGGTCGAGGCCACGGCCATGACTACTCAGTGTCGGAGCTCCTATGTCGCCAGCGAGATCCTCTGGGGCCACCGTTTCGAGCCAGTGCTCTTTGAAGAAAAGAACTACTACAAAGTGGACTATTCTCGCTTTGACAACACCTATGAGGTGCCCAGCACTCCCAGCTGCAGTGCCAGGGAACTAGCTGAGAAGAAGTCCGCTGCCTCTAGCTCGAGGAACTCCTTTTGTTATGAGAACGAAGTGGCTCTTGAAAAAGTTGAACTGGAGGATGAGTTTGAAGAGGAAGAAAACATGGTAATGAGGGGCGTTGAGGTTTGTGCACTCGAGGACACAAACACAGAGGAGGTGTTAGACTCTGAAAGCAACCTGGACTCTCTGCCTTTAGAGTCAAGGCCTTTGACGGCAGAATCAGAAATATGACCGCAGGTTAAATACTACCACAGGGGTATGTGAAGCTTCCCGTGACTTTGGTCTCGATTGCTGTGTTTCAAAATCCTGGGCACTGTGCAAAATACTGCAATTTGAATTATAAACTTCTCTGCATGCAGAAACTCTCACACAAGACACCACATAGAGACAGACATGTTGTGTATGGTGAAAGATTAACTGGTTGCATGGCACCAGAGGGATCAAATGGGTTAGATTCCTTCACTTACACACTGTGGAGTCCATGTCCGTGCACAATGCAGAATATTATCCACGGTAAAACGTTTTACTAGAATAGTCAGTTCATTTAATGACTAAATTTGCCTATTAATCAATTGCATATTCCCAGTTTGCACTTTTTGCATTTGGTTCATCTGTGGTGTAATACCTCTTCCTCGTGGAATAAATGTCACGAGGCTGTGATTAGCTAGAGTAATTTTATATACATTTATATATAATTTTATATATATATATAAAAAAAGAGTCATTTGAACCACAGGTTTCCATCATTCTTTCCGACGCCAACCCAAACCTGAGTTTTTAATCACAATTTTAATGACAACATTTTTGTTTAACAGGCTATAACATTTTTACAAGTTCAACCACCATTAAATAAATAAGGTATCATTTGTTAATGAGCTGGTCTCTTAGCAAAGTATTCTTCAGTGTGTTGGTCTGAAAGCACGATTGTGGAAAAATTGTGTCTTGCACAGATTACAAGCATAAGTACACTACTGTCCTCAACCTATCATCTTGTCTATAGAGAATCTCTTGCAATGTGTGCCTTAACAGAAGTCTTAGTCCCAGTAGATGCACTCAGGTGGTTTGGCTTTGACTGAGCACACAATGCATTAGATGTAACCAGAAGCAGTAGCATTAAGATGTGATTCATTGTGCAATATACTGCAACTTCTTACAGGTCTTTGTGTTGTAATGTGCAATACTGTTCAGTGGTGGAAAGTGACAGGAAGCTCAACCTTGAGTCAAGGCTATGAATGTTGACGATAAATGCTGCTAAGTTACATATTGTATGTCAGACAGAAATCTAGAAGCCAAAATGTATTATTTGTGTTTTCAAGTGTTTTCAAGTTTTGCATATGCAGCCTATAGTTTTATTTCTAGCTATAGACACGCATGGTTCTGTTGGTGTGTTTTCCAAAGCTTTAGTGCACTTTCTTCCTCACTAGAGATTTTTCTCCAGTAAAAAAGCAGAAACTGTTTTATTACCAGAAAGCCAAATGTGTACATATTAACGACAGACAACTGTAACACATCTGTTAGTTGATTTGAAACTTGAACTTTTCCTCGTCTAACAGAGGTCGGCTTTTGAAACACTGAATTGTTTGAATTGTTTTTAACATTTTTATTTTAACATCAGTGTTCCTGGCAAGGGAGATTTTCAGAATTTGGACACATGCTATTTAACCTTCTGACTTCCCCACTGTGGGTCTTGTGAAGTTATTTGTCATTTCTGAATGGACCCCTGCTTTGTCTTATGAAACATCAGGACTGCTAATAATTCTCTTACAATCAGAAATCCTGGCCGGATGGAGAGCTTTACTTCAGTCTTACATAACATTAAGCTTTACCTATTACTCTAGGAGTTATTATGACACATTCGAGCATGAATAATGTCAGTGGATGCCAGAACACTGTAGTGCTTCTTTGGTAAGGAAATCTCACATGGGCAATTCTCCTGTCTTAGGTCTTTATTTTTCTACCAGAGTCTTCCCACCTTCCTGCACAAACGACAGACTGAACAGATTTCTTTTTTAATCTTTTGTAAATTATAATGCAAATACTGTATATTGATATTGCAGTTGTTGAAAACAGTTTGTCCTTTTTTTTTTCAATAAAAAACAGAAATCATCATGAAGTTGATGCATTAATTATAAACCCCACATCATGATGATGTTGTGTCTGCATGATCGGTGATCTGATTAACTACCCATCCCGCTCTGTTGCTTTACCCAGCAAAGTTTGCATTTTTGACCTAAGATGTGTGACATCTGGAGCTGCTGAGTGAAGGCCTGTGGGACACATCCAAATACTCTAATATGGTGCTGTGGCCCAAATTTCCAGCTAACACTTTTCTGTGAAATCCCACGGAGGCAGGTGGCTTTACTGGTTGTAGCTGTCAGTGACAGCAGTGGACAGAATTTCTCCTTCACTTTAGCTGAAATGATATATGTGTTGATAGAGACTACACAGCGGCACGGATTGCATAACAAACCAATGTTCTAGATGAAATATGCGGAGAGGATATGCGCCCTGTAAGTCCTCTAATTCAGCATTAACATGCACAAAATGCTGTCAAGCCACAGATGTGATCAATGCAGCTTTATCGTAGATGAACTTCTGTTCGCAGGTTGACGCGTCTGTCTGGAAATTTAGCTATTTTCCATCCACAGAATAGACTCCTCCTAATCTCATTCATGCCGAATGCAACAGATTGATCTCGCACATCCGCTGGGAGGCAGTGGGCTGATTTGATTTGTTTCTGCATAGGAAGTGGCCCCTGCCTCTGGGCTTTTTCCACATTAGCCAATCAAAATGCCACAAAGCTCCAGTTTGGGGGCTATCCCTTTTTCCTCCATAGAAAAGAAATTTCAGTTAATTCTCTGTAAAAATCACTACGCCTTGCTGTAAAACAAAAACAATTAACTTTCATTCTTATTAGCTGAAAAATACAGAACCATATGAAGCCAGATTTATTAATCATAGCTTCCTTCTAAAAATATCCTCTTGATTTCACCAGTATTACCTCTAAACTTTTGCTATGTTTGCAAAGACATTTAACTGAACGATATGGTGGCTGTTTTAGTCCATGCTGGATGCTCTGTTTGAAAGAAATTGACAACCAGTGCTGGCCAGAGAGCTCCCGTCAATGCTTCTGATGACGTCTCTCTGGCGTATTCCCTTGAACTGGCTTATTAGGAATAGACTGATCAGTCTGACCTTCAGATTAGAGGGATGAATGTAAACATAATCGATTCACCAGCAGAGTCAACCAGCATGTGAAAGGACATATATCTCACTGTTTTATGCTCAATACTGTAACACTTTCAACACTTTGAACAAAAAACTCTGACACAGTCCATGTTTCAGCTCCTCAGCTTAAATAAAACCCAAATATATGACCTCCTGTCAAACTTGTGAACGCACAAATGTCCCTGGATTGTCTCAATGACTATCCCCTGCTGAAAGTTTATACTCATAATTTTAAAATGTATTACAATCGCAGGCATATTTATTGCTCAGGAGGAAGAGTGTCCATAGTCTGGACAAAGTTGGCCGTGAACACATCTAGGAGGGGAATTATATCTGAAAAACTATCTGAGTCCGAGTCTTATGTGGGCCACATCCGCAGCTTGTTGCTTTATAAATAGCTGTAGCAGTATGTGTTTGGCCTGAATTAATGTCCTGAGCGTCCTGGTGAGGTCATCAGGCGGCATCACTACGATTAATGCTGTAAATCTGATTTTTAAAAAAGAGGGGATTATAGAGGAGTTTCCTCTTTATTATGAAAACAAATTGTGAAAATCCAAGACGGTGACATGTGTGCTTTAGCCTGATTAAATGAGTCCCGGTTCTCCGGTTTCATGGGGTTAACCTTGAATCATGAGTTGCAGTGGGCTGCCGCTGAATGCCACTTCATTTGCAGCCGTGAAGACGTGATCTGTGTCAGTTGTTTCCGCAGATTATTTCTAGCTATCTAACAGGCAAGACATCTCTGTTACAGTCACATCAAACGCAGGTTTAGCTCAAGCAAGTCACTGAGTCAAGCTGAGCAATAATCCTGGCAGATCAGGAGATCTGAGCGCCAGATCACATCAGCTCATGGCTCAGCTTGTAGCCTTCTACGCATCACTTTGGCAAATCTAATATAGGGCATGCGACCCACCTCCGTCCCAGGTGCTTCTGAAGCTGTGCTTGACTTCATCAGTACCATATATGTTGTTGTTGTTACTGACGCCTGCTCCATTAGTAAAGTATGACAGCGGTTGGGGCAGGGCATAGAGTGGAGCCATACTGCATAATATGAATTACTGCAGGTGCTGTAAGCATTCGGTTACGTTTTTTTTCCCCCTGATGAAACGGTGCCTCTGGCCTTGGATTTTACAAGGATATAACTGAAGTTACGTATTCACTTCACAGAAATGTCATAAGCAAAGGGCTGCTGCAGACTGTGATACAATGCTGTCACATAACCTAAGCAGGGAATATTTCAGGAATTCAGAGTTACAATTCATAATTTTCCTTCTATAAATCCTTGAACCTCAGTGTAAATAGAAAGGGGGGGGGGGGCATGACACAATAATGGCGTCCTGTGAGTGCATCAGGATTAAATTAGGTAATTATATAATTCTGATGACATAGCAATTGCATAAGTCCTCTCGGTAGGTCTGGCGGCGCAGTGGAGGCTTGCTGTTCAGCATGATAGTCGATGGTGGTGGCAGGGTGACTGATAAGGGGGCAAACCACTGATACTCACGTGTTGCTTTTAAATTGCAACACCAAAGGTGACCATGTTGCCATATGTCTTACTTGATGCTGCTGCTGCAGAAATGCTAACCCAATTAAGCAGAGAAATGCAAAAGCATGTGACCGGTAATGGGAGCAGCTATGATCCAAGCACACAGAATCTAGCATTATATAGCAGAGAATCTGTTTGGGTTTTTTTGTCTTTAAGTAATTTTAATATCTGAGATATTAGAATACATCCAGGACTGGATTTTTGTTGGGGCCACACAGGTTTACAGCTAACTTTAAAGTGTCAGATAAACAGATACATGTGTCACACCAACGAGCCAGCAGTAAACAGAATCCCCTCCTTTTATCAGCTTTGGTATTCCAGCAGAAATTTCTTGTGTCTTATATCAGCTGTTATTTAAGTTTTGGTGTGTTTTTTTTTTCTACTAAGAAGATTTCAGAAAAGCTTCATGTTACATTCTCATATGTTCATATTTTTTCCACATCTAAATATTTAATGCATCGGGTACATTTTGTATCACATTTCATGTAATCCTTGTTAATTTTTTATGTCGTTTCAGCTATAATAACCTTACACATTTGCACATACATACACACACACACACAGCAACTGACACTCAGTTTGGCTTCATCTTTGACAGCTGAGTGTCTCATGACACTCAGGGGAGGAGTAGGAGAATCCATCAGGTACAATATGTTGGATGGGATTCAGGCTTTTTCCATTCCCCGAGCCCGGTGAAAGACAATATGTATATTTATTCACGGTGGGTGTGTCTGGTCACACAAGCAGCAATGAAAACCGCATTCAGCACATAGCAGCAGTTATGCTTATGCACTGTCAGTTTGCTTTATTGTCGCTGTTTTGCTTTCTTTTTTCATGCAAATGTCTTTTTGCAAACTATGTCATTAAGGCAGAATACGCGCACAGACTTGGAATCATATCTCTCATATCTCAGTAAATGCTTGTCTATTAATGCCTCTGATTTTCTGGCTCTAGCTCCGTTGACCTTGACAAAGACAGCCAGAGCCAGGAAACAAAAGTGATTCCAGCTTCATGCTCATTGTTGGCTCTTGACCAGTAGCACCTTGTATTTAGAGACTTGGCTGTGTGTGGTGTTTTGTTTTGTTTTTAATCTGTAATACAGGTGCTTCAGAAAGTGAGAAACAATGTCCCCCATTTATTCCGCCTGCTTCCATTTCAGCATCCCCTGCTGTCTATGTGGATCTGCTTGCAGGGAACAGCTCAAATGAATTACTCTTCCCGAGGTGAAAGTGATATGTTACAGCATTAACAAGTGCCGGTATTCAGCCTTGTTTTGTGTACCTCTGTCCTCTTTCTGATATTGCCCTTTTTTTTTTTTTTTTATAATTATTTTGTCTGCGATTATCCCGCCTGCATCAGTACCAAGTCTCCCCTCAAACTTAGTCAAGCCTGGAAAACAATAAAATAAAGCATGTCTGATTTCATTGAAGGAGAATTTAAATGGAACTGGATACTTGAGAAGGGTTTGTTTGTGATGACAGCTGAGGAGTGATGGATTCCTCTCAACTGTGTCCAGCCCTTGAGTGGTAAAGGTCAACATCAGACCAGTCTTGTCAGCCAGCAACTCCTGTATATTCATATACAGAGCACCGCCAACTGCAGCTTTCAGTGCCAAACAGCGTATTGCTTATTTATGTCAGCTGATATCAGACCAAACTGTGCTGGCTGTAACACAAAGGACATTTTCTTATTTACTACGAAGATTCAGATCTTCTTCATAATGTTTTCACTAAATAAATGCAATTCCACACATTGACACCACATTGTTTGGACACTGTGAGGCTTTTCAGGAGAAAGGCGAGATAGCCCTTCGCCGCCTTCGCTGGCACCCATTTCGACCACAAGCCTGTTTCTTTAAGAAGCGCACCAGCTGGCTCCATGTTAAAGGAATCAAACTGCTCATTCAGTGTTGTAAATCTGTTTTTTGTGAATGGTGCTGTTATCTTTCCACTGAACGTGTGGCACAGCAGCTCCCCCGGGACAAAGCAGCTTCCATACCTAAAAGAGCCGACAGCCAGGGTTACCATAACGACATCTGGGCAACAAGCGACGTCAGCTCCAGCATGGAACCCTCTGCAGGACAAATAGAGTCACAGAAGAAGCACGGATTCCAACTCTTGTTGTTTGTTTACTGTCTGGAATAGACGAGGATGATGATAGTATGGCATGTTTAATTATTTTTAGGGCTCATATGACAACCCTCAGTAGATCTCTGCTCCTGCTGCTGCTGCACTTAGTGTAACTATGTTTATTTGATTTGCAATGAAGCACACAACATGTAACAATATTATTAACAATAACAATATATTATTATTTTTATAGAATTAGCAGAGGGAGCTGTTCTTCACCAAACCTAAATTGTGGTAACCTAACAAATACGAGATAAAGAGCCATGAAATTTTTGTGTACATATTTATGTTTCCCAGAGGATGAATCCTGGAGTGCAACTATGAAAATTATGGTGAAAGAAATCTTGTCATGCATTTTGAAATGAAGTTTGATACAAATATTAAAGTTCTAGGATAACTGTGAGTGTGATCAGTGATTCTTTTCGATGTCTGGTGGTGAATAGACATCCACAGTATTATCAGTATTAATACAATATTAATTAAGAGCATAAATCCTGCTTATTGTAAACCAGTCTGCACATAAACTAGATATATTTTAATGTCAGTTATCGCATAATAAATAGATTCTAAGTTATCTCAGAATATTGTTGGATTATTTTATTATATTGTGGGTATTTGTGCTTGCAGGTGCAAAGCACAAGCGCCAACAGGCAGGCGTGTAATGTACTCGTACTTAAACAGCACTTTTCTAGTTTTACTGACCACTCGAAGCATTTTTAACTAGAAGTAACACTTTTAACTATAAATTCATACTCAAGACATCATCTCTCAACGCACCCTCTGACCTCTTTATGGCCTCTGTTCCTTATGTGCATCACATATTATCACTTCTATGTTGTTTTACTATTGCACTGTTTGGATTCCCCCATGTGGAGTGAACACAGACGATTCTCATGATAGTGTCAAGGTAGCCCTTGAACGTTGTCACCATTGTCCCATGAAAAATGCACACAGACATGGCATGTACAGTTTCACACTTTCAAGAGTCCCTAAAATATCCATTTTCTCTGATTTGACCCACACTGGTGGATCTAAAATCTATCTCAATAGACGGAACAGCCTCAATGTACAAACATTTATAGCACCCATACAACAGTAAATAATTTGAAAATGTTTTAATTTTTGTGTACTTTGGGTCACTTTGTGAAAAGTCATCAAATTTCAGGATTAATGAACGACATTAAGGGTATTTTTGCTGCTCTCAGATGTCACAATGGGAAAAATTTGACCCAAACATAACTGTAATCATGATCACAAGCATCCCAAAGACGTGCTGGAAAGGATGGGGGTTAAGGTCTGAACTCTATGGTGGCCAGTCCAGTCCATGTGTGAAAATGATGTCTCATGCTCCTTGAAGTGCACTTTCACAATCTGAGAGCGGTGAATCCTGGCATTGCCATCTTGGAACATGCCCATGCCATCGGAAGGCAAAAAAAATCCACTGATGGAAAAATCTGGTCATTTAGTGTCTGTGTAGATTCTCAGTCATCCAGGCCATAGTAGTCTGGAGCTTAAAAAAGGCGACTGGACTTCGTTAAGTTTCTTGAAGACGTTTCACATCTCATGCGAAAGGAGAACTGAAGAAGCCTTTTGGATGAGAGGTGAAACGTCTTCAAGAAACTTAAAGAAGTCCAGTCGCCTTTTTCCTCCAAGGTTCCTCCTTGCACAAAGGAGCAGATACCAGTCCTGCTGATGGGTTAAGGAACTTCTACCTATGGCTCTCTCTTTCCTGTTCAGCTGTCCTGGAGTAACTACCTGTCTCCTGGAATCTCCTCCATGCTCTTGAGACTATGCTGGGAGACACAGCAAACCTTCTAGCAATGGCACATATTGATGTGCCATCCTGAAGGAGTTGGACTAATTGTGCAACCTCTGTAGGGTCCTCCAGTTATCGTCTCATGCTACCAGTAGTGACACTGACCCTAGCCAAAAGCAAAACTGGTGAATAAAGAGAAAAATGTGAGTGTGTTCCACCTGTAAAGCCATTCCTGTTTTGGGGGTTGTCTCATTGCTGCCCGTCTGGTGCACCTGTTGTTAATTTCATTAACACCAAAGCAGCTTAAACTGATTCCCCCCCCCCCCCCCCCCGCTGCTTTACTGACAGATCAATATCTTGATCTTGATGCTATGCTCTGGTTAAAAAGTGTTCCTTTAATTTTTTTTTTTTTGAGCAATGTGCTAATGAGCTGACCTCAATTTTTGGACACGTAATTTTGTCGAACCTAAACCTGACCAACTGAAGCAACCCCAAATCATAACACTGCATCACTTTGTCTGCCTCTCTTCTTACCCTGATGCATCATCACTCTCTAAAAGATTAAATCTGGGCTCATCAGACCACATGACCTTTTTTCATCCTTCCAGAGCCCAATATTTATGTTCCCCAGAAAACTGAAGTATTTTTTTGTCTCTCTAGTTGTTTTCTTAGCTTGATGCAGGTCAACAATTTGATCCTTCTGAAACAGAGTAGCATCTTTTCCATGGGCACAGGATGGGTCTTCTGACACGGTTATTTAAAATGAGAAGCTACTCGCTGTATCAGTTAGGGTTAAATAACCTGCTGCCAGCCAAAACATATTAATCACTGTAGTAATTATTCAGTAGAAGGCTCTTACTGATCTGCTTAGTTAATTCCAGGTGGTTGTTGACCCAGTTGGCAGTTCTGCTGCTGAAATTAAAACTCATATTTAACTTGATATTCATTGAGTGCATATATGCTGTTGTGGTTCCTTGGTGAATTCATTTGCTTGCTTCTTTATAAGCCACACTTCCTCAGATTGTACATGTATACAAAAAAAAAAAATCCCTTAAACAATTTGTTTGAACTTAGATCATCCTGGATGTCAGATAGAAATTGTCTCAAATGATAGAGGCAGCTGTCTGACACTGTAGCTGGCAATCATGGGTGTGAGGAAGATGAAGAGTTGCAGCAACATGCGCACACACACAGACACAAACACAGAGATGTGGGGCAGTGAATGTGATCATCTTCCTCTCCGCTTTAAATTTAATTCACGCAGAACAAGATTAGAGGATCCAATCAGTAGTGACACTGAGCCTGGCACCCAGTGGAATGAGACACCGGGGAGGCCTAATCATCCCCATGACTCCACTTTGCTGCAGCGAGCCAATCAAATCCCCTCCAAACGAAGCAGATGGTTGATATCATCTTCTTTCTTTTCTAGGTGAGATTATCTCTTCAAACCTTACAAGTGGATGTTTACTGCAGTGGTGCCCTTTCTGCCATCCGGCTGTGGGACACTGATGTTTCCCACTGCTGTGTGAGACCCAGGATGTACAAAAAGGGAAAGGGTCACCGCTGTTCCCAGTGTGATGCAGTGAACATCACATCTTGGTTCGCAGCAATGAGGGCATCGTTGAGTTTCTAGGTATAATAGTTTAGCGTAGCAGGATAATGAAGATGATTATTTGAGGCTATATAAATAAAACTGAACTGAACTAAATTAAAATGGAAGCTGCCAAGGAGGAGAACTTCATCTTGAAAATTTAAAGAGCAAATAGGAATAGGTGCTATATGCTACAACTTTTTTTCTCGAGTCAAGAAGACACTAAAAGGTATTAACATATTAACATTTAAATAAGTAATCAAATAAGTAAAAAATAATTAAATAAAACACACACGCTCAAAGCAGTTTCCTCATTATGCTCGGGCTGTTATTTCTGCGAACAACAAGATTATTTCTTACGTCACAGCACAATTTTCTCTCCTGTCCTGAGATTACAGAGGTAGCTTATGCTTGATTAAGCAGGTCGCCCCCCTAAGGAAAACGATGCAGCAAAAGCCCAGCGTGAGATGACACGTTACTCCTGATTAGAAACTCGAGATGGGAAAGAGAAAGGGAAAGATCAGGCCAAGGTTGACATGATAAGACTTTTTTCCTTTGTGGCAAGTTATCAAAAATAATTATGTAACACGTTAATGTTGCCAGCTTTATCAATCTAAAGGCAATCTAAAAGCTCTGCAATAAAACACTAAACCTGTGACTAGAATAGGATTTGTAAGACAAGTGTTGCATATGACAATGATACATCTGCGCACCTCTGGAACAGCAAACAAAGTAATACAGTATTTCTTGCAGCATGGTACCAAAGTAAGGACCGGCTCTCCAGTGCAGTCTAATTAATGTGATGTAAAAGAACCGCAAGTGTAACAGAAGCTACTGTATCTCTGCTGCAAGTAGAGCATTGAAAACAGGGCAAGTTTTCTGTCCAAAGAGAGGGACAGGTAACAGAAGAGGAGCAGCACACCACTTAAGGACATCCTCGTGCCAGAGAGAGGGATCAGCTTTACACTTGAGGGTGAGGTAATCAATGTTGTGCCCTGATCTCTTTACTTTCTTGTCACATACAACACTATGGAGGCAGCACAAAGATCTAGCCAGGAAAAGTCATCCTCCTGAGATCAAGACAGCAAGATTTAAACAAGTGAAAGGGAGGGGGGGGGGTGACTTGCCAGAATTTTAGTTAAAATAATGTGTTTGGGATGCTGCGACCCCATGTGAATGCATGTGACGCACTCTTTTGCCAATTGAAAGATTACTTTGAAAAGGAGACGTAGCACATACACCATCATCCTTTTCCCAGAAGCCAGGATTATTTGTGTCATTTAAATATTGGCAGACTTTGAAATAATCTGGACAAAAGTCAAATGCTTTGCCAAGTCTATTTTAAAAACAATGCATCATCCCTTTCATGAGGGACGATTACTTTCCATCACTAATTTGAAAAAAAAAATGGTGGTGGGGTGTGTGTGTGTGTGTGTGTGTGTGTGTGTGTGTGTGTGTGTGTGTGTGTGTGTGTGTGTGTGTGTG
>JAVDPK010002169.1:331792-366086 GCA_034780415.1 Cichlasoma orientale
CCAAGGGACACGGTCGAATGCCTTCTCCAGGTCCACAAAGCACATGTAGACTGGTTGGGCAAACTCCCACGCACACTCAAATATCCTTGAGAGGACAAGGAGCTGATCCAGCATTCCACGACCAGGACGAAAACCGCATTGTTCCTCCTGAATCCGAGGTTCGACTAATGGGTGGACCCTCCTTTCCAGCACCATGGCATAGACCTTACCGGGGAGGCTAAGGAGTGTGATCCCCCGAAAGTTGAAGCACACCCTCCGGTCAGTGCTTGGCCTGTGAGTTTTGTGTGCACATCAACTGTTGGTTTTGTAGCTATAATTGAAAAGTAGGCATAAAATTTGTGCCACAAACAAAAATTGGCTGGCTTTTTGCATTCTGAAGAGAGTTACTGAACAAGATAAAAACAAGAAATTAGAATTAGAGTTCATATTTTTTCATATTGGATAACTGCTCTCACAGGAAGCTTGGAAGAGTGAATTAAATGTCTCCAGTTGACCGTACAAGTTCATATCACCACCACTCTCCAACTCCAGTGCTGCTGGGCTGTTGTCAGTCTTTGAGTCACCCCCTTTGTTGTGTGTGGGGGCATTAGAGTCTGTCATTCCAGCAAGTTTTCAAAAAAAAGAGAGAGAGAGAGAGAGAGAGAGAGAGAGGGAGAAAAGGTAGGCCATAGGTTCGTTTGCTGAGAGGTCCCGCCTACCCCTCATGAGGCGTAGCCCAGAGGGACCCCATCAATCATCCAGGATGACCTTGACTACACTGGCCATGTCTGTCTCTTTGGAGTCATGCAGGGTGAAAAATGGATGGCTTCTGCATCAAAAATAAATAAATAAAAATAAGTGCTACTAATAATAATAATGTTTCAGAATTACAGGAAATCATTTTACTTATGGTTCTCTTAGTAAATGCAAAATGCACACTGTAAGAGCTTTGGAGGCTAAAAAGGATAAGGCTGCCCCCTTGTGGGAAAAAACAGGAATCAAAGACAAGGAAGACACAAAAGAAAAGAAAGACGAGGAGGTAGTAAATCTGCATTTCACTGTTAAACTAAACCAAAAGAAAAATAATGCATTTTAAGCATAAATTATTTAAAACTTGATGTGACAAATGGTGGTTCTGAGCGAAAAACCAAAGACGCTGCCTGCTCACACAGTAGTTGTAACATATTACTCTAAGGCCGTGTTTAGAAATGGACATAATGGAAGTTTTACTTTTCCATTACTTGAAACCACTGTTTAGGGACCATAAACTCATAAGAGAAGCGCTTACTGACATCACTAATCAAGTTAGCAGTATTTTCCTCGCAGACCTCTATGCAAGCCGCCTTGTTTTTGCAACCACAGTTGCCCACTGCTGGCCATTATAGGGAATTTAAGACTAAAACAAAGTGGTCCATGTCCATCTTTTACAGACAGTCTGACTAAATAACAACTTCCTAGCCCATTTATATCACCAACATCTGAGTCACATTTAAACTTTTTTGCAAAGTTTTTTTGGCACACATACAGGAATAATGACCTAAAGGTTACAATATAGTAACTGAACAATAAACCACTTATTACATTGTTTTGTCTGTCCGTAGTTCAAGTTTGTCATTTTTGAGCACGGGTATAGGAAAGCAAATAAACCTGAGCACAATGAAAAATTATGGGGTGGGTCACTGCATGGATCAGATCTGTGATGATATGAGACTCTACCTGCCCAGAATATGACCTTTGACATTTCTTGTTTCGGCTCAGCTCTGGAGCCTCTCACAGGGGGAAACCAGGTCAAACCTGATACGATTTGACAAATAAGGCCCTAGTCTGGTAAAATTCACACTTGTCAACGATCTAAAGTATCAAAACTCTGCATCATGAGAAAACGTATCACATCACTCTCCAACTCCAGTGCTGCTGGGCTGTTGTCAGTCTTTGGGTGACCCCCCCTTTGTTAATCCAGTGAGTTTTCAAAAAAAAGGTAGGCCATAGGTTCATTTGCTGAGAGGTCCCGCCTACCCCTCAAGAGGTGCAGTCCAGAGGGACCCCATCAATCATCCTGTCTCTTTGGAGTCATTAAGGGTGAAAAATAGATGTTTCTGCATCAAAAATAAATAAATAATAATGTTTCAGAATAACAGCAAATCATTTTACTTATGGCTCTCTTTTTTGCATGCAAAATGCACACAGTATAACAGCTTTGGGGAGTTAAAAAGATAAGGCTGCCCTCTTGTGGACAAAAAAAAACCCCAAAGACACACTGAACATCACAGCAGGAATGCTAATGTTGGCAAAGATGCCTATCACATCATAGTTTGGCATTTTTGAGGAAGAAATAAAATATTTAAAAACAACTAACCATCAATTCTGTATAAGCTGGTCTTTCATTTGGCAGACCTTCAAACTTTATGTGGCCTTCAGACTAGCTCGAGAACCGTGCATAGAGAGCATCCAAGCCTCAAATCACCAAACATGCCTGCTGCTGCAGGTGGAAAAATCTGAAACTTTGCTCCATTATCAACTGGATCAGTCAGCTCCCTACGAGAGTGTGGAGCTGCAGGAAAAAGCATTTTAAGTGGTGCTGTTAGTAATATGCAAGTAAAAAATTAAATGGTAGTGGAGTAGCCTGAACTCCAATTAAGCTGTACAGTGTAGGGCCAGACATGAGACACCCCACTCCCTGCCCAGAATGTGACCTTTGACATTTCTTACATGTTTTGTCACAGCCCTGGAGCTTTCCACAGCCTGGCCTGTGACAACTGCAGCCCCAGCAGTGACAAAGACACAATGAGGGAGTAAATCTGCATTTTACTGTTAAACTAAAACAAAAAGTAAAATAATGCATTTAAGCAAAAACTTGATATTTTAAAAAAAATTTAAAGGATGGAACAACTCCTTGGTTTTTGGACTCTTAAGCCTTAAGTAATTTAGCTAAAGTCATCTTTTTTTGTTTTTTTAAACTTGACATGACAAATGGTGGTTCTAAGTGAAAAACCAAACACACTATGGCAGGCCGTTCTAACATAAAATGCCTATCCGTAATTACATTTTAGATATCTAAAAATAGTCAGAATGTTAATTTAAGATATCTTAAATATAAAAGCCGTCTAATTCAAGACACCTCTAATTCATTTGGAGATATCTTAAAGGGAATTTTGACTAGTCAAAATTACAGTTCTAGATATCTCTAATTTAGTTTTGCCTAGTCATTATTTGCTTTCAAGATATCTAGAATTTAATTTGCACTAGTCAAAACTATATATCTCCTATCTAAAAATACATTTAAGATATATTGAATTATGGTATCATTCAAGATATCTTTAATTAGAATTATGACTAGTCAGAACAAAAAGCGAGATATCTCGAATTTGCTTTATGACTAGTCATCATTTAATTGTAGATATCTGAAATATGTGTTTCAGATAGTCAGTAATTCACTGTAAATATCTTGAATTGAAGCCTCCATACAACTCAATGGTAAATCTGACATCATTTCTGCTAGTCAAAATATAATTAGAGATATCTTAATTTATTAATACGTATAGTCATAAATCAGTTTCAGATAGTGGGGTGAAACCGATTTTATGTTAAAATGCAGAAATAATCAGTCTGTTGGCAGCGAGGCCCTGGCAACTTCCTCTCTGCAGGAACCTTCTCTGTCAGGCATGAGGAGAGGTGATTCATTCTTGTGTAGAACTGTGGCGCCTGCATGCTTACCCGTTGAGAGGTCAAATTTGATAGCTAAGGGTTTGCCCCCAAGTGTGGTGGTGACAATTTAGAGTGCTAGAGCTTCGTCTTCTTGTATGTATACAAATGGTGAATCTTTGTGCAGTGGTGGCAGGACCGGCACATTCTCCCATTACAGTGCTCTATTGTGGATGTTTTGACAGTCCTACAGGAGCAGTTGGATAAGGGTATTTCCTCTTTTTACAATTAAGATCTATCTAGCAGATATTTCTGCTTGTCATATTGACTTTGACGCCAGGTGCACATCCTCTTGGCATTGTACCAGGGGAATATCAACCTCATAGACCCTTTTTAAAGGGGTTCCTGAGAGCGATATTTTTGCTGCAGCTAGTTGGTCAGCGCTGCACACTTCTGTTGCATTCTGTCCTTTCTGCTGGGTCTGCCTTGCACTAGGGTGCTGGTGGTCTGACTCCAGTTCGATGGCTGCCTTGCATATATGTCTCACCCTATATGTGTTGTACCAAGTGAATCGACTGAAAGGGAATCAACAGTTATGTATATAACTTCTGTTCCTTGAAGAAGAGGAATGAGGTACAACACCAGGCTGACCCACCACGCAGCTGGGCGTGGTGAAGAGCAGCTATTGAACTGAGGGATGACTGTGATGACGGGCTGTATGTGCGGTTGGAGCCGCACATATATCGATAATCTGCCTTAAAGGCATGAATAGCGGGGGTCTTCAGCCAGGACACACAGATGTGTGACATCCCATACTGTGTGTGTTGTACCGCGTTCTTTCAGGGGACAGAAGTTATAGGCATAACTCTTCATTTTTGTAACCACAGTTGCCCACTGCTGACCATTATAGGGATTTATAATTAAGACAAAGTTTGAAGGCCACGCCCATCTCTTATACACAGTCTGAGTAAATGACATTCTAAACAACTTCCGAACCCACTCTTATCACCAACATCTGAGTCACATGCGATCTTTAGGACTGTGTTGTAATGTCTGCATTACCCTTGCAAAGTTTTATTGGCACAAATGCAGGAATAATGACATAAAAGTTACAATACAGTTACTGAACAATAAAGCATTTATTTAATTTTTTTTTGTCTGTCCATGGTTCAAGTTCGTCATTCCCACCCAGTGAAGAGGTGGCAAACAGAGTGAATGATTAAGAGGTAGAGCAAGTGTTCCATTCTCATTGTGATCGGCGTAAAAAGTCACTTTTACACACCAAGGGAATGGCCATGCAAAGAAGGCCGAAAAAACAAAACAAAAAAAAAAACTAGAAAAAAAAAAAAAACAACAGCAGCTTCTTTGTGGTGTTGCTAGCTTTTCCCTTATTCACAATCATAAATACTCCTAATTCACTAACTTAAAAAGGTAGCACTACAGTGTAAACCAGAGGGGCAGCGAGTGCTAGCCATCATTAATATCACCTTCACAGCCTCTTAACACTTGGAGTGGGGAAAACTGCCACATAACAAGGGTCCAACGAGCTCTGCATAGCATGGTCTGGCAGAAAGAGATAATGGCTGCCTGCCATGGACTGAAATGAGGATCTTGGTCCAGTACTCAAGAACACGATGACCTGGAAGGGAAGGGGAGGGAGGGGGCCATCTTTGAGTACTGTATAGGAAAGCGCAGAAACCTGAGCAGTGGAGCCTGACGACACGTCAGTCCTGGCCCAGTCAGTGCTTTCCCTGCGAGTTGTGTGCGCACACGTATCACACTGCATTAAAACTAACTAATCCAACCACTCTATCATTCATCTATACGGGAAAGGTTGGGACATTGTAATCTTACATTTAAAAACAAAAGAGGGAAAAAAAAAAAAAAAAAAAAAAGATATTTACATCTTCAGCACATAAATTATTTCCCTAACACACTGCCCCTGTAAGGCATATAAAGGTCTCTAAAACAAAAAGAACCTATCCAAAGACAACGCTGACTCCAAAATCAATAAGATAGGCAACAGGGGGTTGGGTTAAAAAGGTTGGTGGAAAAAAACAAAACAAAACAAAAAACAACACAGGCCAGAACAAATGCGCAAAAAAAAAAAAAAAAAACGACCACAAATTATTTAATGCAGTAAGTCATGAGAACGATTTGCAAAATGGCACATAGAAGATGAAGCTGTGAGCTTGATTAGGAAACCCTTGAAGACCATCAGGCAGTAACAATGGCAGCACAGGAGCCAACTGTGTAATACCCAAAAAACACAATGAAGAATTATGGGGTGGGTCACTGCATGGATCAGATCTGTGATGATATGAGACTCCACCTGCCCAGAATATGACCTTAGACATTTCTTGTTTCGGCTCAGCCCTGGAGCCTCTCACAGCCTGGCATGCAACAACTGCAGCCCCTGCACTGACCAATCACACGAGGGTGGAAACCAGGTCAGACCTGATGCGATTTGCCAAGTAAGGCCCTAGTCTGGTAAAATTCACACTTGTCAATGATCTACAGTATCAAAACTCTGCATCATGAGAAAACATAGAAACGGATATGCAAATATAGCTTTCAGTACACAACAACATACATATTAACTGTTGGTTTTGCAGATATAATTGAAAGTATGAATAAAATATGTGTCACAAACAAACAATGGCTGGCTCTGTCCATTCCGAAGAGAGATAAAAAGGGGGGGGGGGGGGGCTGAACAAGATAAAACAAATTAGGATGAGTTCATATTTTTTCATATTGGATAACTGCTCACACAGGAGGCTTGGAAGAGTGAATTAAACGTCTCCAGTTGACCGTACAAGTTCATATCACCACCACTCTCCAACTCCAGTGCTGCTGGGCTGTTGTCAGTCTTTGGGTGACCCCCTTTGTTGTGTGTGGGGGGGCATTAGAGTCTGTCATTCCAGTGAGTTTTCAAAAAAATAAAAAAGATAGGCCATAGGTTCGTTTGCTGAGAGGTCCCGCCTACCACTGATGAGGCGCAGTCCGGAGAGACCCCATCAATCATCCAGGATGACCTTGACGAAACTGGCCACGTCTGTCTCTTTGGAGTCATGCAGGGTGAAAAATGGATGTTTCTGCATCAAAAATAAATAAATAATGTCTCAGAATTACAGGAGATCATTTTACTTATGGCTCTCGTGTTATTTACATGCAAGATACACGCAGTATAACAGCTTTGGTGGCTTAAAATGATAAGGCTGCCCCCTTGCGGACAAAAATAAGAACTAAAAACACACTGAACATCACAGCAGGAATGTTAATGGTGCCAAAGTTGACTATCACATATATAGTTGGGTGTTTTTGAGGAATAAAATATATATAAAACTACTAACCATCAGTTCTGTATAAGCTGGTCTTTCATTTGGCTTCTTGCTTAAGCTGTTTAAAAAAAGAAAAAGAAAAAAAAGAGCAAAAGTGAGAAAAAACATAATACCAAAATGTAACATCATACAAATAACAAAAGTACTAAAATATGTAAGCACAATCTCATGTCATGTAAGAGACATTTTTCCCCAGATCTCTTTCCGTAATCAAGCGGGAAACACTGACCCCTGCTGGTAATGACTCTAAACTATTGTGACGCTCACCACTGGGAGATGAAATCTACAAACTCTGGAGAGAAACGGTCAGCAGGCAACTGTGGAGAAGGTTCGTCCACCACCTGTTTGAGCTGCTGGAAAGGAGTTCCCCACGAGTCATAGGGAAATTTCAAAATGGCCAGTTCAATCTAGGAAAAACAGAGAAAAGGAAAATTAAACAAAGACTGCACACGTTACAGGTCAATTTCATGACTGCATGGTACATGTTTTGGCTCAGTGTAACGTTTGTGAATGTTAGTTACAAATTCAACATGTTTGATAAAATTCTTTCCTGCAGTATTTTAACATTGCACCACTGTATTGTTACGCTTACTGGCCACTTCATTAGGTACACATGTTCACATAGCATCTCATTCAGTGCTTTTAGACATGGTCAAGAGGACCTACTCAACTTCAAACCGAGCAATCAATCCAATCCTGAAGAAAAATTAAGTGACTGAAGATGGCTGAATGTGGTTGTTGGTGCCAGACAGGCTGGGCTGAGTATCCAAGAAAACACTGTTGATGTGACCTTCCTTCACAACTTTACAGAAAATGGTCCAAGAAAAAGAGAAGATCTGCTCAGCAACAGTTCTCTGGGTGAAAATGCCTTGGGTGCTGACGCCAGAGGGCCTGACTGTTTTGAGCTGATAGAAAGGCAAGAGTAACTCCAATAACCACTTGTTACAACCAAGGTATGCAGAAGAGCATCTCAACACTTTAAACCTTGAAGCAGATGGGTTACAGCAGCAGAAGACCGCAATGGGTGCCACTCCTGTCACTTGAGAACAAGAACCTGAGGCTACAATTCGCATGAGGTCACCAAAATTGGACGACACAAGACAGGAAAAACGTTGCATGCTCTGATGAGTGTCGATTTCTGCCGCGTCATTCAGATGGCAGGGCCAAAATTTGGCATACACCGCATGAAAGCATGGCTCCATCCTGCTTTGTATCAGCAGTTCAGGCTGCTGGTGGTGTACTGGCGTGGGGAATATTTTCTTGGCACACTTTGGCTCCCGTAGAACAAACTGAACATCACTTAAACACCACAAACCACCCGTGTATTGTTGCCGATCATGTCCATCCCTTTATGACTACAGTGTATCCCATCTTCTGATGGCTGCTTCTAACAGGACAACGCGTGATGTCACAAATTAATTAATTTATTTCAAGCTGGGTTAATGAACATGACAATGAGTACACTGCACTCAAACGGCCTCCACAGTCACCAGATCTCAATCCAACAGAGCGCTTTTGGGACGTGGTGGAACGGGCGATTCATGGATATCATGGATGCAGCAACCATGTGCCACACCATCACGTCAATATCCTGGAGGCTGGCATTAGCAAAGTGTAACTAATAAAGTGGCCGGTGAGCGCTAATGCATTTCATGTAATTGGACGTGATTTCATACAACAGTTTTTGGACAATTGGGAAAAAAATGCGATTGAGCACAGGGCTTATGGAATGGAGGGTCATTAGAGCAGATTTTACTGAAAAGCCTGAAAGTTAAAGAGTGAAAGTGAGACGATTATTAACTATATAACTGAAAACCAGCATGAGCCGCTAATAATCTGGGATGAGCCTGGCTGTGAACAGAAGTGGAATGGTCACCATGACTCAGCGCTAGCTGGCAGCGTTGTATCTTTTGAAATTGTTAGTTATCCAAATGAACCCGAGGCAGCCTGTTTGCATGTTCTCTCTCTCGCGTGTTCGGCAACCCCGTCAAGAAAACTGACATGTAAATGAAAGTTTGTCGTTTCATTATTGTGACACACAAACTGCTACGATCAGCAGGGCAGTGGAGAAAAAGGTGATTACATAAGACTGAGCTAACATTTAGACTGTGGTGGTTGCCATTGGTGTCACTGGTGTTTATCTAAAATACACTCAAAGCAGCAAAGCACATAAAAGCATTTAGTGACTTTCATACATGGTTTTAGCCACATTTGTTAAAATAACAGTAAGTCAGTGAACGCTACGAGGGCAGCAGTACTAAGGGACTTTGTAATGTTTACTACTTTTTGAAAACATTTTTCTGTGAGTAAAAAACAGCTCGACTCACCATTGTGATACCAAGGCTCCATATGTCCGACTTGACACTGTAGCCTTTCTGGTTGAGGTCAGGGTTGATCCGCTCAGGCTGAAAAGGAACAGATAAATAATTGGTACAAAAATCTGATGATTACTCCGCACTGCCACTGGCTTTTTTTTCTTTCTTTCTTTCTTTAAATGGCATGAATTAGAATCGGTAAACATTCTGAGGCATCCAAAATAAAGAGACCATTTAAAATAATGCTCTGGTTTTGTGAAGCTGACATTTCAGTGAAGCTGTTTGAAAGCTTAGACTTCAGGACAGTAGAGGCCTGATTTGTGTCAGACTGGCATCCACATATCAAAACGGTTATGGAGCTCCTGGCTTTACGCCATCTGACGAGAAGCTCGTCGGGCTCAGACACTGACACAGACCAGGTCAGAGTTATACAGAGTTACAATCCTTCCTTTCCAAAGAATCCTGAACTCTCAGGGAGCCGGTTCCAGGAGCCTTCCCCAGGCCTCACTCACCGCCATGTAGGGCTTGCAGCCCGCATCCATCGTTTTAGCCACCGAGTCCACCAGGTGGCCGCTAATGCCAAAGTCACACATCTTGACTTGGCCCTGCGTGTTGATCAAAACATTGGAGGGCTTCACATCTGGCGGGAAACATTGTTAAGAATGTAAGAGAGCATATTCAAAAACACATAATGATGAGAAACATTAGCTGGAGAATAAAATCTGTACACATATGATTTGATTTTTTGATTACCTCTGTGTATCACTGACAGGTTACTGTGCAGATGTTCTAATGCCTTTACAATCTGTAGAGTAAATAAGAGAGAAATACTCAAGAAATGCGAGAGAATTACACAGATACACAGTAATAAAATATGTTTGGCAAGTTATCCAGAAACAAAAGGCTTACGCCCCCGAGACCCGGCCCCGGATAAGCAGAAGAATATTGAGGGATTGTTTCCCCCACTTTTTTTTTTTTTTTTTTTAAATAACAGCATTTTGTGTGTGTGTGTGTGTGTGTGTGTGTGTGTGTGTGTGTGTGTGTGTTCTGGAGCCAAAGACATCAAATTCTGCAGTTTTTAAAAGCAATGTTTTCTCATTATTGCTTGCTAGAGGATTTCAGCTGCTCAACAGGTCAGGGCCATATGTTCCGCATTTATGTTTTCATAATGCAGCAAAGCTGCTGATGAGTGCTTTTAAAAGCTTTCTGAAGTGTTGCTGAACCCATGCAGTGACTTCTGCCACATAATCACATCTTTTTTTTTTTTAATGCAGCACTGTCCAAGGGCCCAAAGATTTTGGCCTTTGCATAAACAGATTACTCTTGACTCTGAATCTTTATTTCTACGTACTGTAAATAAAATCCCGTCATTATCTGAAATTTTAGATTGAGAGTATTCTGTTGCCCTTTTTGTCACTGCCATCAAATTCAAATGTATTGTTCAAACTACTTCCTCATCATTGCATTTGGCTCTCGTCTGTATTTTACTGGTGTTGCACATATTAAAATTAGGATTTTTCTAACCACACACAAGCAGAAACGTAAAAAGGACAGTCTGTAGTACTGCAGGGACTTGCGACCATTTCTTGACAAACACTTTTATCTGAGCATCCACGCTGAGCATCTCTAACTGTAGCGGTGACTGACTCACAACCTCAATATGATGGCAGGCTTCCAGAAAGTCACTACGCCCAGCTTCTGTTCACTGCCAAAACCGCAAACTGGCGTTCTACTTATCTTCCTCTTAGAAAGAGCGTTTCTTCCAAAGAAAAAAAAAGTGAGCCCTTCGTCTAAAGTACATGCATGCACGTGTGCGTCCACTTAATATCTTAGTGATAGCATTTGTAAAACATGGGGGATACGACTTACCGCTACTGTGATCTTTCCCAAAATGTCTTCAGGAATGGTTTTGCCCTTCTCAATAACCTTCTTATAGAACTTATCCAAAGATGTGTCCATCAGTTCCATGCAGATCCAAACATCACCCTGCCAAATAAATCAACCAGAAATAAGGCGAGAAACATAAAGTGCACCACCACTGCAGTCACACAGAAATGACACTGGCCTCACCTCTCGAAACAGGGCGCCATAGAAAGTCACAGTGTAGAAGCAGTCCACTGTCCTCATGGAAATGTCCAAGTCCATCAGCAGCCTCTTCTGCTCCAGAGTGTTTACTGTGGCACGGATCCTCTGGTGACACAGACGTAACACATTTGCAGTTTCATCATCAATTCAATTCAGGTCTTTTTTTATATACCGCCACCTAAAGGCGCTTTAAGTAAAGACCCTGGAGAAAACTCCAACAATCAAGTGACTCTATGGGTAAACACTGTGACGGTGGCAAGGAAAAACTTCCTTTTAACAGGAAGTAACCTCCAGAAGAAGCAGGCGCAGGGCGGGGCAGTCATTGGCTGCAGCTAGTTGGGGGGGGGGGGGGTGCGCGGAAAGAGAAATGAAAAAGAGAGCAGAGAGAGACAGGACAAAACGCAGACTAAGGGAGAGAGAAGACAAAAATGTAATGACATGCTGCAGTGGTATATAAACACGTGGGAAGCGAGTGAGGTGAGTAGAGAAGAAGTGCTCAGTATATCACACAAAGTCCTGCAGCAGTCTGAGCCTATAGCAGCATACCTAAGAGATAGTTCAAGGTCACCTGATCCAGCGCTCACTGTAAGCTTCATCAAAAAGGAAAGCTTTAAGCCTAGTCTTAAAAGCAGCGAGGGGATCTGTCTCCCCAATCCAAACTGGGAGCTGGTTCCACAGTAGAGGGGCCTGATAGCTGAAGGCTCTGCCTCCCATTCTACTTTAAGAAACCCTAGCAGCCACAAGTAAGCCTGCAGTGCTTGTTTGGGATAACATGATACTATGAGATCTTTAAGATATGATGGGGCCTGATTATTCAAGAATTTGTATGTAAGGAGGACGACTTTCAATTCAATTCTGGATTTGGCAGGGAGCCAATGAAGAGTAGCCAGTACAGGAGAAATATGAACTCTTTCTTGTCCCTGTTCGTACCCTCGCTGCAGCATTTTGGATTAAGTGGAGACTTTCAGGGAACTTTTAGAACAACCTGATAATAACCTCCACCCCACCCCACCAGTCTGTCATTGAGCTGGAAGACCTCCAAGTGATTCCAAGCTGAGATCATATACCACATACATCTACCACTTATAGTCCTATTTTAAAAGCATGGTGCATTTACAGAAATGAGACATCAGGTAACCAGAGTAGCAGCTTCGCAGCCCACCTTGACAGCCATGATAACGCCGCTGGGCACGTGTCTCATCTTGTCGACCACACCATACGCTCCCCTCCCCAGCTCTGCAATCTGCTCCAAGTCATCTGCCTTCACCACAAAGTTCTGGACCAAGAAGGGAGGAGTTGCGTTTTCAGCTCAGAAAATTAAAAAGAAATAAAACGGCATGATTCTGGGAAACATAGAGCCAGCTTTACCTGATCACCAATTGTGACATAAGCTTTAGAGTCAAGATCTCGAGGGGGCCTGCAGGGAAAAAGAAAGCAAATAAGCAACAACTCTATGCTCAATTACAATATAACTGGCGGGAAAAGGCACTGATGCAGATATAGACAGGTGAGAAGTACGGGTGCTACAACTACCCCAATGAAAAAAGCCTTACGCTGCTGCTGCTGGTGGGGGCGTTGCAAAAACGTCTTTGGACAGCTTCAGCCCAGGGTTCTTCTTCTTCCCTTAGAGCACAAAAAAAAAAAAGCCATCTCAATACACAGTGATCAATAAAGCTGTATAACAATTAGCAGTCTTTAATACTGCAATTATCCATCCCATTTAGTGACAATGATATTTGGCACAGACTGTAAAGCTGATTTTTGCCACAGAGGATGCGAGTTCAGACTTGGAACACTTGGAACACCTAGCTTCAACTAAATGTACTTTCTTTCCACATTTGCTTATTGATATCATTTTTTTTCTGCTCTCATAGTAAAGACTACTTGAAAAGTCAATCAATTTGCCGTAGCCTGCCACTTATGCAAACTATAACAAATGACCTGTTATCTAACTGGAGATTAGGTGTGCCCAAAGCTAAGGCCCATGGAGAGGTGGCAGACTAAATGACTAATCAGCACTGGTATGATGACTCAAATAAAGTGGAGGAGTGAGGGGGGTGCGGTGGAATCAACCCTTCCTTCCTGGCTTGTTTTGTGTGTTTAACCACTACAATCACTAATACTTTTAACCCCCACTTTTCTTCATGAGAACAAATTCGGGCTCTTATTTTTTTTTTGCATTTTGGTTACACTGTGATCCAAACCGTGCAGCTGCGGAAGCGTCTGTGTTAACTCGCCAACAGCCATCCATTCATAAACACAGTTTACCAGCAGCCTCTGGGACTTCCCACAAGAGGCCGAGTCTCTGCCAGAATGACACAGCTACCGAGCTTACGAGGAACAACACGGGGGGAAAAATAGCTCTCAACTTTTGACACTTGCGTGGAGCATGCATGCTCTTGTTTCAGGCTTGAATGGAAAAACAGAACACCTTCTTGATTTTTATCTGCGTGTGCTATAGGACTGCGAGGCCACAGTTTCACCCACAAGGATATGATGTAATTATTCTAACCACAGTTAACAGAAACGAGTCCAATGTGCAAACAAGTCACCTTCACTTTTAGAAAGGAAAACTAGCAGCAATCAGCGACACCTTTGATTTTTAACTATCATTACTACTTGTCTCTGAGTGAGTCACGCCACTCCAGTGTGGAGGAAGTATGTTTGGGTAAACCCCTCCTTTGCTAGCTCAGGCTGGAAGGGAAGTGAACTTTCTACAAAGATTTTAGTTTTCTATAGCCAACCAATGAAACCTAGACACATCCATTTTGTGTTGCAACCCTAAAATAAGCCTGTAGTGTCTGGACAGACTACAGTAGTCTCATGTGGTAGGGAGAGATTGAGTGTGATTTACTCACACATGCTCAGTCAAAAATAGATTTTGCATTTCCTCTGCGTGGGATAAAGCATGAGCACTCAGTGTTCTGATGACCTGACAAATAAGACAAGCCTTTCCTCATGCAACAAAATTAGGGCAACATGGTGGTGCATTGCTAAAACAGCTGACATACCAAAGCTGTTTTTAAGCTATTAAATAGATCTAACAAGGAATTCCTGCAGCAGGGAAAACGTTGCAAACAACACAATATATGTGCATGTTGTAGTCTGAATTATGTTGGAGTTAGTGACGTTTTAACCGCTTTGAAATGCTACCTCCTGTCAGGTAGCTGTCTTGTTTGGAGACACAGCATGTGGTGTGTGCAGTGACCCTGTGGCCACGGCTGGGGAGTGGGATATGAGTCACAGCCAGACAGACTGGACACATCCGCTTAAACACTCAACAACTGACAGGACCTTTTGGGAAATATGAGGTCATTTCAGTTGGCCAGCTTGCTGCCCCTGTTTCAGTTTTCTGCCACAGGACTCACCTGGTCTACAAACTAAGCCTCACAGGACACAATAAGCACCATGACATCAACCACAGTCAAAGTATATTAAGCTGCATGGGGGAGGAAAAAAAATATAGAAACAGACATCATTTTCTCAGAAAAGCTCTGAGTACAGAGTATTTCTAGGGAGCAGGTGATGCAGAGGAGAAATCCTAGCGCTTACTTGGATTTCATGACTTCTTCAACACCATCAGTGTCTGCACTGCAGACTTGCTTTATAACCACATATTGGATGCATTCTGAAAATTGGGAAGAAAAAAAAAAAACCTCAAGTGCAGTAATTTTTTTTTCATACACAGGAAGATGTTTGAGGTCAGACAGTGCAGCATGAATTCGTAGAAATCCAGTAATGTTCAGTGGAAACCACCCAGAGAACAGCAATGCTATACGTAATGTGAACAAGAATTTCTGGATTGTGCATGGGATCAAAGTGTCAGTAGCTGTGTGGCGAGTCACCATCAGGAAGTTCCAGCCTTAGACTGGGTCCATATAAAGACAATGATGACTCATGCCCAGATAATCTTCCACACAGCCATATCACTGTGTTAGGGAGAACCCAATCTCCAAACATGTCTTCACAATGCAGCGCACTTAGACCCACTCCACCATTGAGAGGGAAGGTACAACTACTCCTTGCAGTGGCCAGAAAAAGAAGAAAAGAAAAAAAAACCTTTCACAACCTGCTTTGCACGCAGTAATAAGAGCACAGAACCTGTGTTGCGGCTATCTGGTTGCAGCCAGTGAACTGTCAACAGACTGCACTAGGTATCGGTGCTGCAAGTCAAAACATGCCATGGTAGGCCAAAGGCTGAGACTGCCTGAAGAGCACGCAGCCAAACTAACACAGCCCTCTCAAAAACACTCCCGACCATAGTAACGCTAGCACGATTGTGTAAGAGCACAAGCGTCCAACTTGAAATGTAAATTGACATCATCATCACGCCTTGTGTGTGTATGACGCAGAGGAAGAACCTTGATTTTTTTTTTCCCCCAGGTGTTTTTTTTTCTTCTTTCTATTCGGCAAACAGCACAGACATGCTGACCCACGGTGCGTGATAATGGCTTTGGTTGCTTGGCCTCGCCGCCTGTTTTAAAAATAAAATACTTTCCATAGTGAGGGGGGGAAAAAGTGTTTTCATGGACGCGAGGCTAAAAATACTTTTGCGCTAACAGATCGGCCAAAACAAAAGGACCCGAAAAAGAAAGAGAAAAAAAATATCGATGTTTCAATTGTCGGAGGATTCTAAAAATACAAACACCTGTAATCCCAGCGTGCTCTACTTTACAGAAAGACAGACGGTAAGCGCAGCGTGGTGATTTCCAGCTGAGGGGCAAGTTTGGCAAAAGTCCTTTATTGTCGTTAAAAAACTGTGTTAGCTAACCACAACACGGGAAGTTAAACGATGCGACGCGATGGTATCCTATAGCCAAAATATTGATGATAAAGTATAAAGTAAAAGCGCCTTCAGCAGGTTAGTGATAAACAAGCTACCACGAGATACCAGGATGTCAAGACTGCGTATAATGATAGAAAGCTGAAGAAGAGACATGCTGGCTAGCTTATTTTCCCTCTTCTCATACATGCAGCTCTCCACCTGGTAAGGTTACATTTCCTATACAAAGCTAGCTAAAATCCTTTCCCACAAACTGCACGTCGGTATTTCCAGTAAATGCACCGCTATCTATTTTTTATTTTTATTTTTTTTAAAGATCAGAAACAAAGACACTTACCTCCTTTGGACAGAGACATTTCCCCTTCGCTTTGATGAGGGGGAAGGGAAGCACAAAGACTTTTGCCTTTTTTTTTTTTACTCCCTCCCTCCCTGCATCTACTCTTACACCCGCTCAGGATACGCTGGCTTGTGTTGCAAGACCTAGCAAAGATTAAAAACGACGCGCTTCGTCTTCGTGCAAGCTTTGTACTTCACCCGCCGGCTCTTGCGCTCAAAGATCGGTTAGCAGACGAATGCACAACTTTAAATAAAGTCGCAGAGTTCGCGTTAGTTTGCTAACAAAACCTGCAGGGTGGCCAAAGTCTGACAGCTGAAGGTTCCGATGACGTATATCCGGCCCCACCCAAAGCATCATGGGAAGTGTAGTTTGAAGACAATTTTCCCTTAAGCAGTTTTTTTTCTCCCCCGCTCCAATAAATCGACAAAAACTGACATTTATTTTACTTTATCAAAGTTTATTTTGTAAATCCTTACATGTGACCACAAACACTTTTTAAATCTAATTGTGTTTTCTTATGCAGATTTTTTGTTTGTTTGTTCCAGGAAAATCACACAGGGGCTTTAAGTTTCTTTAAAGGCTAGGTAAAATTAATGTGTAACAATAAAACGAATAGTAAAACTCAAAGGGCTGCAGTTATGCTATAGTACTGGCTTGCAAGTTAACTACATTATTCTAAGGAACACTCATAATGTGATTTCACTTGAATTTACACATTTTGGTATGCAAGATCAAACAGGGGTATACTAGAGGATTGAGTGCCATGAACTAAATGTTTCTATACTGACCACTAAATGAGAAAATGCATAAAAGTAATACCAATAACAGTATTTTAAAGAAAAACTTCTACTGACCTATGCAAAAAACATTAAGATCTTCCTCATCCTTTTTTTCAGCTGCTCCCTTTAGGGCTCACCACAGCAGATCGGCCGCCTCCGTCTCACCCTGTCCCAAGCATCTTCCTCCTGCCACACCAGCCCTCTGCTTATCCTCCCTCACTACATCCATGAATCATCTCTGTGGTCTTCCTCTTTTCTTCCTGCCTGGCAGCTCCATATTTAACACCGTTTGTCCAGCATGTCCACCATGCCTCCTCTGCACATGTCCGAATCATCTCAGCCTTGCCTCTTGAACTTTGTCTCCATTAAGATCACATAGATTTAATAAATTTAAGAGGAAAACTGCCGCACAAAAACATACAAATACAGTACAGTGATTTTTTCCCCTCAGTATGCATGAAAACATGAAAAACCCATCATGATTACAATGATAGTCACTGCTGAGCTGTTAAATTTTGTGTCCTTTATTTTACCAGACACATCCTTGCTAACTAGTTGGAAGACAAAATACACAAACGAATCAACAATGAAGTTGTCACAGATGTGACACATACACATGTACTGCGATATGAGTGTACTTTGGAATATGTGCATGTGATTGTGTGGGTGGATCACCGATGATGACGCCCCACTGAATTCCTGTTCCTACTTCCTGGCAACAAGTAGGGTATGGTAGAGAGGTTTTATTACAATGTGCAGATAGAGGGAGCTGTCAATTAGGTATTCTGATGCACGCCGCTGCAGATCAGCATCCACCAGGAAATCCCCAGCCTCCTCTGTGCTTTGGTGGAAGTTGTAGACGTGTTTGACCACCACTTTTCCCTGCTGCTTTGTCATCACAATTACCGTCTTCTGGAAACTCACACCCGCAAAGTCAGGGCTAGAAGTGGCCGGAGTTACAATGATGCGAGGTCGACCTCCCTCTGTGCGGGTGGGCTGCATTGCACCCAGTTCAGTATAGGTTGACCTGGCGCTGAGCGGGAGCCAGCGAGGAGAGAACAGGGCGTTCCACGTCACTCTCTTACTGGAGTCATGGCCGCTGGGTCCAAGCTGGGTCTGGAAGCTGAAGCTCCGGTCATCACGGGTGGGGTTATTTATGATCCAAGGTGAGCCCCAGGTGGAGGACAGGTAGTTGCGGGGAGTGAAAATGCTGCAATTGACATCAAAGTACTTGGCAAGTTGGATAGGCGAAGCAGAGTGAAATTGGAAAGCTAGGTAGAGGAGATCGCGGATAGACTCATAATACTTCACCATGAGAGGGGATTGCTTCTGAAGACGGAAGAGATGCTGAGGAGGGATCATGCCATATCGAACAGCCCTTAGGGCACTCTCCACCGTGATACGGACAGGCTGGTTCTGGTTAATCCATCCCTCCAGTGCCTCGTAGAGTTCCAGCTCACTCTGCAGAATGAGGTCAGAGCGCTGGAGCAAGGAGAGGAGAAGGTCTTCACTGATGGAGCCCCATTCTCTGCTCTGCAGCACAGAAGACAGGTTCCAGGACAGGTACTGCAGGCAGCTGTCCCGCAGGGTTACGTCCCCAATTTGTAGTGCATAGTTGTACCAGCCAACTACGTGGCCTGTGGGTGAATCACTGGAGAGATGTTGAGTCATATATTGGGTCAGACCCTGCTGCAAGCCCCACACATGGTACTTGCTGGCCAGCTTATGCAGAGAAATAACCTGATCTAGCCGCACAGAGATATCACCACAGTACAGGTACCTGCAAAAGAGATTTTTGAAAGCATTGTTAAAAGGAAGGAACATTTCTGTGGGGCATACTATATTTCGAGTCTTTTTTTCTCTGCACATCTGAGTCACTGAAAAAAGCCCACACTCTCTGATTTTAGACTGCAAGCCTCAAAGAGCAAGTGTAATTTTAGAATAGAGATGGAGCTGGAGCATTTCACTTATTCAAAAAGAAAGGAAAAAAGGGAAAATTGTGAGTGAAGATTTGTAACTTTTTACTCCTGGAAAACACAACAGGCATCTGCACACCAGCTCTGCAGTTTCTTTCATGCTTCTATTGATATGATCCAGTAACTCTCAACAAATGGTGGCATCTGACAATCCTGCTCACCTGATAAACTTCTCAAAGACAGCTGCACAGTCAGGCGTCTCCCTCAAAACCACAGAGCTGCTGTTGCGGCTGAGCAGCAGCTCCTCAAACACGTCACTCTGCAGGGTAAGAACCAGGCTGTGAGCCAGGATCACCTTCACCTCGTCGGTGTTGATGGTCTCCACACGGAGCGTGACATCGCTCCCGTTTCCCATGGCCAGCAGGGTCTCCATACGATGCACTAAATTCATGGTGTGATTTAGCACTGTGGCTCCACTGTCCAATGCCACATCATGCTTCAGGGCAGCTGTGGAAAAAAAAATAAAGATGATGTCCACTTTTCAGTAACACAACCATCACTATTTAATGAAAGGGGTCATTTTACATCAGAGCTGCTATGTAATTGGCGCATAGTTTTTTTTAATTCTCTGCTGAGTTCAGATGGAGTCTTTCTCTATTTTTTTCTTGCAAGTTAAATCATATTCGACACATCTAAAACTGGAAAAGCACACCTCTTTTGACTAAACCACAACTGACAAAATGCACTGGGGGCAAAAGCAGACTTGCACATCCTTCTCCTCTTCTGTTCTCAATTAATAGAGAATGAGAGCAACAAGCCAGGTGGCTGACTCAGAAAACATCAGATACCAGGTGCACAAAAAAGAATCCTGAGTTTGCAGCCCCCATTGCAGATGGCTGCTTCTATGGGTCCTCTTGAGCATAAATACAAGTGGCACATACTGGAGAATCACACATGAAAGACTCAGCATGAGAAGTCGCTGTTTCCATTCGGCACTGCCACAGCCATCGGCAGCCTTCTTGGCCTGTTAACTGGGGGGTTTAATGAGACACAAGGGGGAGCACACTTGGCTTCCCGGGATGCATCACAGTCTTTATTTCTCCACTGCAATCAAGAGCTCCCACTTCAAAGTAACCTTTTTTCCAATTAGCCAGCCAGCACGCTGATCCAGCTGAGCTGAGTGGAGTATATGGGAGCGTGTATTGACAAATGATTCTGGCAGCAACTGGAAAATAAAAATCTTTCAGATTTTCTAAAAAAAAAAAAAAAAAAAAAAAGAAAGAAATGTGAAATTCAGTTCAAGTAATGTGGCATTCAATAACTTTGGTCAGGATCAGTCAAAGTAAGAGCTTCTTTTAAGGAGTAAGAAAGCTTTCCCTCTCAGCACTTGTACTCTGCTGGATTACTGGGCTGGCACAAAGCCTAGCGGCAAATGGACTTGCCTGTCTTTCGCTGCACCCAGCAGACAAACAGATGAGGACAGGATGAGTGGAACAGATAAATACCCCTCCATTGCCTTGAGGCTGGGCATGAGCCACAGATTCATGCTGTGCCCTACTACCCATGACTGCATGGGGGAAGCTGGACTGAAATAGAACAATACAGCTTCCCTTACAATGTAGGATGTTAAAAAAAAACAAATAAATGTGAAAGCAAGAAGACTCTTTAGTAGCAAAATTCAAACTACTGATTTTCATTTGTTATCTTACCTCCGCTAACTGTGACAGAGTGGATCAAGAGTAGCAGAGTGCCCACATAGACCCAGGCAGGAATCTCTTGTTCACATGAGCGTACCATATCTTCTTCAGTTATCCCCTCCTTCTCTTTCTTTGTCCTTTTCCCAACTCTTCCTTTCTTCCTGACCCTTCTTCTTCCCACTGCTTTGCCTTTGTCGTATGTGTGTGCAGAAAGGTGTGTTGCCCTGTGTGCTGCCCGGCTCCCTGTCCTGGACTCTTTATGTAGGACGCTGGCCTTTCCCTGGCGCATCTCGCAACCCCACGGACTCCATTGATTGGTGGAATCTGGCAGGGGCGTTGCTATAGCGACAGCTTTGATTTTGAATTTCTCCCTTTTGGATGCTACATGGCATTGATCCGCAGCACCAGGCCAGCCAAGGACTCAGCTTAATGTTTTTTTAGTTTAAAAGTCAGTGGGGGTTGCCACTATTAAAAATCAATAACAACACAGTTCCACGTTTTAATAGCACTCAAACTGCAGCAGATCTACGCGCTGAAATTTTTTGTTTTATGGTACCTACGTTCAGTATAATCTGAGCCATGTAATTTACCAGTTAATTACTGCAGGTTGCCATTGAGACTATCTGTCAAAAGTAATTGAGTTTCTAATATGTGTGACCAACGGCAGTTAATCAAGTTTCGTAAGCCATTTTATTTGACCATTTTTCAGCCGAGTGCAATTATTTCTCTGATGGCATGTTAATCATGCTAATGTGAGGATAATTTCATTGGTGCTGGGTCTGCACATCAATTTGAGGCAAGCTTTGTCTATCAAACTCAAGTGCCAATCAGGATTTTTTGCAGCGCCTTTGACTTTCTGTTGTTAATGTCCATATAAAATAAGCTTTTACGAGCTTTCCTGGTGCATCATTAAGTACTTGTAAAACTTTTCTTTTTTAACATTAATTTCTCAGGTGCACTCAAAGTGGGGTGCACTCATGGACTGCATTTGATATATGTTCCAGCTGGATATGGGGTGGTAAATGGTCTGCTGCTTGCAGGGAACATACTAACCTAACATCTATAAAAATCAATAGGAAATGCTATAATGACTCAAAAGTGAATCAGCTACATCACAGTAGAGAATTGCACAACCTAGAAAAAACAGAGTAGATGGGGTAGACCTGTATTAAGTATGTTTTAATGTGAGATAGCAAGCATGACAACAATACATAATTACTCTGATCATATCCTGGGGGCTCAAAGAGATGTTTACAGACCCATTTAAATTAGCCTTTTTTTAACACTTAGCTAATATTGAACTGCTTGTCAGAGATGGGTCAGTCAATACTGAGAACTCTGCTAAACTATTCTTGAAAAGATATAGATCTGGTATTTTTTTTAAATCAATGCATGTGACAAGACCATTGATCCAGTAAAATACAGGAATGTGATGAGTGTTTTTAGAAAGGATTTCCATCTACCTACTTTGGGAAAGACAAAGAGAGCGATCATTTCAGAGGGAACTGGGTTGCGGTGAAGTGCTGAGGGCTGCCAGGCTGCAACAAAAATGTAGGAGAAGAGATGTCCTGTGAGACTCAAACCTGAGCCACTGCTATGAATAACCTGACGTTCTCAAAGGAGAGCAGTGCTGCTGAGGTGTCCTAATGAGGTCTGCAGCAACAAACCGGACAACACAGGCAGGGCACAGGATTATATAAGGTAGCATCTCACCGCCTGAGTCTGTTTTAGTTTCAGACAGTGGATACAGATACATATATTACACTCAGGTTTCTGTGGATCCGAATAATGAGACTTGTGTCAACTAGTTGGCCTGTTTTGTTTTTTTTTTCTACTGAATTTATATTATATCTTCTTCTTTTGGCTGGTCCCTTTAGTAGCTGCCACAGTGGATCATCAGCCTTTATATATAAATATAACACATTTTTATGTATTAGTTGGGTTTAGCTTGGTTTTACCAGTTCAGCAGCTTGTTATATGCAACTGTTATTTAGCTACAATAAAGTAGGCCCAAATCTCTGAAAAGTGCATGTCCTTCATTAAAGGTCACATTGCTTTCTCCTTTGATTTAACTTCCTATTAGGAATATGTGAGGACCACAATGCGAAAGGATGGATTGACAAGCGGCTGGATTTTTGAGAGCACCCCTGGGGACAAGATCCATTGAGAGATCAATGCACCACAGGGGGCTCCATCACACAATATAAACGTTATGTTAAGTACAGGCTGGATGCCAGAGCCGGCTTCAGTAAGGTGCCCTTGATGACCTTAACCTTGTTCTGAATATGAAGGGAACACACCAGTCAGCCAGGGCTCCAAACAAGACAATCGTAGCTTTTCTTAAAAAATGTTAAATGAATGTAAATGCATAAAACTTCCATTTGTGCAAAAGTTGACTATTTCTAAGCAATAATATTAATTATATCTAAGCAGATAAAAATAAATGTTTGACTACATGTCAGTGATACACAATTTAAGTAGTAAATTCCATTTAACAGTGGATACTATTAACAGATCATAGCACTGGATCTGTGCCAGGGTAGGGTCTGCGGGTGGACTCAAAGGCAGGACTCCGGATAAAAGTTAACAGAGTTTATTTACAGGATTCTGGTCAAACAGATAATGCAATGGTTCACCAACAGCTCAGGTTTCCTAGCTCTGGTCCAGATGAGATAATCCTTAATGTCTCTCCTCTCAGGCTCCAGGTTATCTGGGCAACAATAAAAACAATCAGGTGAGCGGCACAGTGACTATCATGGCATGGGAGCCAGCAACACTAATTGTAGTTCAGTCAACAATCCAGCAAAGACTAACAGTAACACACCAATTTAAATAGTGGTCTTGACGAGATCATCAGGAACAGGTGAGTCTCATTTTTTCTAGGTGGATGTGTGCTCAGAGGGTGGAGACCCACATTAGCCCCACCCCTGAGCCACCAGACAGGAGACACAAACAAGAGAGAGAAAGAGGGAGGAGGAGGCTGGCAGTACATGCACAGAAGGACTGAGGGTCTGACAGACACTTCAGAATTCATACTAATAACTGTATGTCTTCATCTGTGCCCTTCAATGCAGGATCCCCCAGGGCTCAATCCTTGGTCCACTTCTGTTATCGTCGCATATGTTACCCCTGCATCACCTACTTAACCTCAACAGACTCTCCTACCTCAGTGAATGCTTCACTGCTATTACTAAGTCAAAGTCAAATTTCCTCAATCTGGGCAAAACTGAAGTTCTTGTGTAGCTGAGAACTTCTCTAAGAAGCTCAGTCAGCTCCCATGCCAACAATACCAAATCATCTGCTAAGAATCTTATTTTTAACCAGCGTTTTAAATTTGAATCTCAAATCCCACCTTGATCATTACAGTTTTTCACAAGCATCTCTCAGCCCTCCTTAGCTTATCTTCAAGTTATCCAGAATGCAACAGCTAGGCTGCTAACAAAAGCCACCCAGCACTTACAGATCACCTCTTTTCTTGCATCCCATTGCTAGCTTCCAGAGAAATTTAGAATCCATTTTTATAATAACACATAAAGCCCTAAATGGCTAGGCTTTTGCATGCATAACAGAGCCACTGAGACCTTATAACAGCAGTCGACCTCTCAAATGATCTGATCAGGGTTCCACACTCTTATTTTAAAATGAGAGGCAACCATGTTTTTGGTGTTGTGGCTCCTAAACGTTGGAACAGCATTCCTCAGCTCTGCAATCTGTTTTTAATGACTGACTGCTGAAACCTAATATTTATAGGTTAGAATCTCCTTGATCTTTCCCCAATTATTTCTGGCCACAGCTCACATCTAATGCAAGTGTGAAAGTGTGTATGTTGGAATGCATGTAAAACCATATGTATGATCGTGTGTCTGTGTGCTGGGACAAGTACACACATCACTAATGTGTGGTTTTATTCAAACTGTCAAGCACTTTAAATGTGTGTTTAAAAAAGTGATATACAAATAAACTCTATGGCTCGTAGGCATGATAAAAAATGTTACTGATGGAAGATAGAAGAAAACATGGCTTTTGAAAAATGGACATTCTAAAAGCTCAAAATCAATTCCTTCACTAATGTGTTTGTTTATCTTCTGGTTTTAAGTGGCGTGGCCTACTGTACAACAGATCAATGCAAAGCTCTATTTGCTGTGTAATTCAATTTATTTGAAAAACACAGGAGTCAACCCAGCTTTGATGCCACCAGGTGGCTCTGCTTACCTTGCAGTCCTTACAGTCTGTGACTGCACTAAAGTAGCCAGTAACAGAAGGCAGTAACAATGCTATATTTCGGATAGCAGGTATGCAGTAATGAGCTTAATCATTTGAACCAAAATATGAATGTAAGTCATTATCTTCTGCAACGTATTAGTACAAAATAGAGTAATCTAAACGCTGCTGTGTGTGCAGGAACTGATTGTTTCAAGACTAATCACAAAGTTGATCTAATCACAAAACCTTTTAAAGTCATTGATCATCAGCGTGTTGCACGGGTCAGACCACGTTGCATAGCCTACACACAAGAGTGGCCCCTTTGTTTGGATCTAAGCTGCCTGAAATAAATAAGTAGGCCGAGTGCTAATCTCACAGAATATGCAAAGCTGTGGATACCGCGGACGCTGGTTAAGGGGCAGAGTGGTTTGAGCGGAGTCTTTAGAGAACATTCACAAAAACAAAAACAGAAACAACTACTTCGATGAGACTACCTGCGAGTCCATAATAAGAGGCGTGAATAACAGAGGAGTGGCGGGTGGAGGTCTGTTTATGATCCCGCCCGAAAAAAAAAGAGAGAGAGAAAGAGAGAAGAAAAAAAAAATCGTGGATCTGTGATCACTTGACACGCGGAAATTGATCGAATCATCAAGGACCCTAGTAAAACTAGAGAAAAAACTATTACCGCTAATAATAAAATACAAGGCAAGTTTCTTTTCGGAGGTCAGTTAAATCTACCTGAGTTACCTGTTGGAGAGGTGAGCGGAGCTGCTCTCACTGGAGTTCAGGTAAGAGATTCCTAATATACACTGCAGTTACCTGCTTTGATTCTGCTTATCCTTTACCTCATATTATTTATACCGTAATCATCATTTTTATTTATTTATTTAAATTTGTCTTTTTTTTACTACCGTAAAATTATCGTAAAGAATGTGCTGTCTGGTTATGTGACTGACAGGATAACTCATTGTGTTTCATAGTTATTGAGCCTTAGAAGCAGGACAATGTTCTCGTTCCACACAGACACCTTTACCTCAAAACGTCACAGTTCGAAAGTTCTTATAAAAACATTTTTTTTAAAATCTAGTCTCCTTTGTTACTTTTATTAAAGGTACAGAACAGGAAAAATAAACAATAATTAAGTTGACATTGAATAATAATTGTTTTCAAAATGTATACTTACAAATACATTCTACAATTAAAATAAACAGACCAATGTATGTAACAGGGATGCTGGGTGGAAATACTCATTATGTCTCATGGTAAAATGCTGCAATTACGCTTTTCCTAATTAGATGGTCTTCGGAGGCTAGGCTGAACTGTGACTACAGGTCACTGTAGTATGATTCCATTTTCTAATTACAGCCACGGGATATAGTACATAATTCCTGGATTCTTCAGAGACCTGAATGAATATTTGAATTTACAGTAATTAGTATGGCATATTAAGACTCCACAAAAGAAAAATGAGATCAGGTTCATGTTGAAACTCCAGCTGAATGGCACAACTGTATATGCATGGTACTGTTCATTCATCTTGCAGACACAGTGATATTTTAACCCTTTCGTGCATGAATTATGAGAACATCAGTCAAGATTTTTTGTTGTTTTTGTGTTTTTATTTCTCTTCAGGCACTGGAAAAAATGCAATTGAAATTTAGTTTATGAACCTATTTTTCATGGCGTTACAAACATGTCCACCAAGCTGGACTCCATGTAAGCTAATGAAGTCTGTAACTGCAATATTTACATGCATGTTGAAATGATCGCATTTTTTTTTTTGTTACAGAAGTTAACCTAAAATCTGCAGTGAAGCAATGGACCCAACTAATGTTCCAAACGGATGTGGTTCCGACATCAACTCCATATATTATAATCTGTGTGATCTGACAAAGGTTTGGGGGGTCGTAGTGGAAGCTGTTGCTGCTGTTGGTGTAGTGACTTCCTTTGTCCTGTTTGTCATTCTCATGGCCAGCTTACCATTTGTGACAGACAAGAAGAGAAAGGGTATGGTGGCCCTGCAGGCCAGCATTTTAGTTTTCACACTGGGTCTGTTTGGACTTAGTTTTGCCTTCATTGTGGGGCAGTATTCTACCAGCTGTGCTGCCCGGAGGTACCTGTTTGGAGTACTGTTCTCAGGTTGTCTGGCCTGCCTGGTGATGCACGGGCTGTGGCTTGCCCTGCTGCAAAGGAGAGGCCGGGGGCCCAGGAGCTGGATGTTGTGGCTGGGAGCCCTTGGTCTCTGGCTTGTTGAGGTGATCATCAACACTGAGTGGCTTATCATCACAATGGTCAGGAACCCACACGGAGGAATCATCGTTCCTGACCTGGCCTGCAGCATTGTCAACTCGGATTTTGTGATGTCCCTCATATATGTAATGGTTCTGCTGCTAGCTGTGGTGCTAACAGCTGTGCCCTCACTGACACACAAGCAAAAGGAGTGGCGCCGAGATGGAGTTTTTATCCTGGTCACGGGGCTCTTCACTTTGGCTCTTTGGATAGCTTGGATTGTCATGTACATCTACGGGAACAAAGCAGCTGGGAATCCCAGCTGGGACGATCCAACTCTGGCTATAGCAGTGGTATCAAATGCCTGGGTATTCCTCTCCTTCTATGCAATTCCAGAAATCTGCTTATTGACTGAGGAGGACCCAAACAAGGACCAATCCCACGATGGAGAAGAAGTCTATCCTGCCACAAGCCTGGCTTACGACAACATCCTTAAGGAGCCAGACCTTACCCAGCAGAATATCTACATGGAAAATAAAGCCTTTTCTATGGATGAGTCTCCAGGTACAGCATAGCACATTATGGTCTGCCATTAATTTGACAGTGACAGTTTCATCAGAATCAATAATTAATTAATCAACAGGAATTTTCTACATTTCATTGAGACACATTTGGATTATTACAAACTGACAACCAAGCACAGGTGTGGTACATTAAATGATGCAACAATGTGGCTGATGATCATTTACTTGTGCAAAAGTGAATGACTGTGAAATAACTAGAAAATTATTAGGACAAAAATAGTATTTATATTGTGAAATTTTTGCCTTTTGGTGAAATTATGATATTGCACAAAGTAGATCAGTCATTTACTTTGGCTTAACAATCACTGCATTGCAATACAAAGTCTATTACTTGCAAGTCTTACATTATGACTTCACACTAAATATTGAAATAAATGAACAGGTTTAGCTGTTTGCAATGGAGGACCCCATCTGGTATCAGCCAGTACCGATACTGTGGATACATTACAATGGTATCATTTAAAGTATGGAACCCATACTACATATACAATGTGCTTCTTTGGTTAGAAAATATCCAGGTTGTGTATGGTGCCTGATTTTCCCCAAGAAATGCTGAATATATTGATTCGCCTCACTGCGCAATTTTAAATGGCAGATGTATTAAAGATGTGCAATTTCAGATTTTAATACCAGTTTTGATGTTGAACCCATGCCAAGTCTGAGCTATGGTACTGTGCAAGAGTCTTGAGCCACCCCCTCGTGTTTTGCTAAGAAAATGGGAACTAGATGCAGCAGTTTATTGAAACATGTGCAAACATACATGGCGAGACAGTTTGTAAGCCAAAAACACAGTTTGCACAATTCTAACAAACTTGAAAGTCAATATTTTGCATGGCCTGAACTCTCTTAGGCAGCTTTCTTGTAATTTTGTTAAATACTCTTCAGGAATAGTTCTCCAGACTTCCTCAAGTCTGTTTGGATTTACTTTTGCCTTCGTGGATGCTTTTACTGCATTTGTAGTGTGCTCAGTATCATTTCCACAATGAAACATGAAGCCTTTGCCAATCATAAGCTTTCTAGATGATATGACATGGTGGCTCAAAAACATACTTTTCTGCATTTATAATTCCATCAATTTTCACAACACCTCCAACACCACTGGCTGAACTGGAGCCCCAAACCGTGACGGACTCCACTGTGTTTTACAGATGCCTGTAGACACTCACTGTTGCCATGGCCTCCTCTGTACATATTGACGGCATTTTGAACCAAACATTGAAAATTTGGATTCGTCACTCTGTAAGACCTGTTGCAGCTAAATTTTCAGTCCAGTTCTTGTGTTCTTCTTAAAATGGTCAGGAACAAAGACTGAAATGAATATGAGTGAAAAAGCAGCCAATGGCCAAAGAAAACCTTTGAAAGACCTTCAGAAGGCTTTCAAAGCTCAAGGCCACTTAAAAATTACAAGAATGTCCGGCTCTTGGTGGCTCCAGACTTTTGCACAGCACTCTACAAGAACAATTATTAACAACTAACTAATAGATTCAATAATTGATGGTAAAATGACCTTTTTTTCTGATTCACCCCCACCTTTTTTATATGTCAGTATCCACAAATCTAGTGTCTCCATATGGGGCGTACAATGGCCTGTTACGAAGTTGTGTGTACCAGCCCACCGAAATAGCCTTGATCGCCAAAGGTTTGACAAAGGTGAGTGTGCAATTGCTATTTTTAACCACAAAATTTCCTCTTTCCATCACATTAGAATAGAATAGAATGCCTTTATTGTCATTATACAGGATGTACAATGAGATTGGAGATTACATGTGAAATAATCACTATGTGTATTTTCACAGAATGACCAAGACTCCATGATACCTCGAGCCACACCCCTCCCTTTGGGGAATCGCAGTTCCCTATCCTGTTCTGTGGATTCCTTAACATCTTCAGGACTATCATGAGTTAGCAGCCTGAGTTGAGCACATTGTACTGCTACTTACATCATGTGGTTGTTACAGCAATTAAGTAAATCTGCACTGGGTTTTTCGTCCTCAGAGCTCAAGGATCAGATGTTTTATATCTCTTTCTCTTAAGCAATAGCAGAGTGAATGTCCAGTAATATTCAGTGCGACTGCCTTTGCCTTATTTCCATTCATGCTTGTGCACTGTTTCCTCTGTTCACCAAGGCCACACGTCATAAATAGAAGATTGTAACATCACTGTAGCCATTGATAGCTTACAGAGGCTATATATAGCCACATAGAAATTTTTCATATTGGAAAAGCACACCTCAGCTATTCTGTTTTAGTTCTGCTTTGATCACTTTTAAAAATATTCATTCAAAAAAAAGAAAGATGTGATATATCTTTATAATGGAAATGTAATAAATTTACACTGTAGCTTCAAGAAAGACAAAAAATTATTCTGCCTTTTTTTTGTTGTTGTTTCAACTTCCCAAAGTAGATCACTGTATAAAACTTTAGGTCACAACTGACTAACTGTAGGTTTATGAAGGAGAAAATATAGAAAAGGATCAGGATCAAAGAGCTTTAAGGCAGTGGACAAGCCTAAGAGTGTGTGTGTATATATATATCAGTCACCATCATATAACATACTTGCTCACAAGGAGAGATACAGTATAGTAAAAGAGGAAGTGTCACTAGGACTTCCAAGTTTGCTGCTCCGAGTATTTACATATGTTTGCCTAATAAGCCTGATCTTGCACCTGCCACTGGGTCTGTGACATTTAGGTGTTTACGTCTGCACAGGAACCTGCTGTTCTCAGACTGATGCTGTTGTAACATTGCTAGACCCAAATAGTAAAATCCAACAATAAATTCAAGTAATGTATATTCTTCTTTATAAATGATGAGCACATGTTAACATGTATATCTTTTTGAAATACTGCTGTGAGTATTAACATTTACAACTGTTTTGTCTCACAAGAAGCACTCTGTCTTTTCTCCATGGACAAGTAAAATCGTTTGCATGTAATTTATCTCGCACAAACACACACACGCACACTACTGTGGCTGCCTAGCAGCAGGCTGAACTGTCTCTCAGCAGCCCCGAGCACTTGATTAGAAGAAAAATTGCTCACTAGCTGGAAATTGGACTGAACAACAGCGCACATAAGCAAATTGGATTTTCTTCTGTAATGACTTGTGATGACAACCTTTTGATCTGATGCAAAACATCTACTTAAAAAAAAAAGAAAAGAAAAAACTTTGCATAATATCCAAAAGGAAACACTGCGTCTGCAAGTTAAAGGAGAACGTAGCAGAATATTTCCAATGAAACTATCTACGGTCTGGTTAGCTTCGATTAATGGACAACATTTCAGCCTTCCCAGAGGACCTTTGGATGGTTGAGTAACCATTTCACACAGGGAACAACTGGCAATGTATCAGTTTCCAGAAGAGAGATTTCACAATACAAATACATTATACTTCAAACTTTCAAAGGTTTTTTTTTTTTGGGGGGGGGGGGGTAGGTAATTACATATTAACTGCTGGTCAGTAAATTAAACTAAGACGAAAACAGCAGCAACTGTGAAATCCCTGATAATGTGAACAGCTGTCCTGCACACAGGTGGAACATGACCAGTGGTGAATGTGCTCAGCTCAAGGGAGTCAGCGCTTCCAATCACCAGCAGCTGTCCCCACTTAGTGCATTTCCTTGTCACTGTGACAACCATCAGAGGACAAACATGGACTGAGGGCTTTACCAGTCAAGCTGATTAAATAGAAGTGACTGGACCCACGAACCAGATAACAGGAATTCAGTATTGTCAGCATCTGGTCATATTATCCAGCTGATCACTATTGCACTACATTACCAATGTTACTTTGCTTAGAATGATAAAGTTGTTGAACAAGGATTTTAATGTGTACGGTTTGCCTCAAGTGCCAATATTTCAACAAAGGCCTCGTTCATGAGGGTAAAACCTTTTAAGGATTACGGATATAAATAGCCGTGCCAGGCTCTAATAAGTGCTGCACGTTTAAAAAGGCTGATGTGATGTCATTTATTCCAACATTTGGGCTATCACAGAGGTACAAACAGAAACAAACTGCATTTTATGTGTTTATTCTTTTTGGATAAGTTCAAGGTTAATTCTGGACCCTGCCAACAGCAGCTGCAATGCAACTCAAAATGCAGGAACAGCTAAATGGGTCTCGTGGGGAGATTTGTTTTCTTAACTGCTGATTCTGAACATCAGTGCTGAAGCAATGTTGATGAAAATTCCAGATTTAGCCAAACGCTCTGGAAATATTGGGAATATGACAACAAATGCAAACATCTGTTGAGGATCATGTGAAATAATCAAAAACATCTAACAAATAAGCCTCGTGGCTTCTCTCAACATAAATTACTCTACGTAATAGATTTAGATATACAATATGGCACAATGCGCCACCAATAATACATTTTTAATCAGCATGCTCTGTGAGGGCCATTTATGCATGAAATCAGCTTTGTACCGGAGGACTGCCATCTAGTGGGACCATTAAAAAGCAAGCGACAGCTTATCTTTTCTTGGAAATAACGATAATGATTTTACTGTCACAACTGATGCGCCCAGTATTTGTTTACCTGAATATGCAAATGTGAAAAGACTGTAAATACAAAAGACAACCTGCGGCTGAAAGTGCACCACTGTTGATGCATCACATCAATGCATTTTCCACTGAACTGAGGCAATCATTTGTTTTTATAAGGCACGCCAATGGCCATTAATTCTTTTAAATATGATATCCTTATGAAAGTGTCAGGTGAATGTTAAGTACGATTCATACGGCAAAAGGGAAGTACAGCACCCTTCCAATCTTCCTAACCAATCACTTTACATAAAGTACATCCACTACACTCACACATTTGAATACTAAGCGTACAGGGTGTTTTTTCCCCTTTTGACAGTCTGGGCGGGGGAGTAGTATGTTGCTCAAGTTCATTACAGTGTGTGGACTGGAGAAGCTGGGGACTGAACCAACAGTCTCCTCTTGAGCTACAGCAGCCCCTGACAGTGGCCTGTGGATGCAAAAGGTTTCCCTTGATAGTCATCCTTATTCTGGTTAGCTCTCCACCTGGTACACCAGTCTACTGATGATTATTTAGCCAGATCACTGCTCAGTGCTGCTGCCGCCCCTGACACTGACTGTGGCTGAGCCGAGTGACAAGAGACGTCAATGAAGGTTCTTGAGTTTTCGCGTGTTGGCGGTCCTAGCCTCGCGCTGCTGCTGTTTCTGTTTCTTAAGCTGACGATAGGCCTCCACTGCTCGTTCCCGCTCCTCTTCCATGATTCTCTGTCGGGCCATGGAGGGCTTTGTTGTGGAGGCTGCACTGTGGCCAAGAAGAGAGTTCAGAAGCAGCTCCTTTGATGCTTTCTGGACAATGAAAGGAAAAAAACAAAACAATCAAAAACAGTTAGGCTTTTACTCAAACATCAGGAGCGATGAGAAATCGTGATCACTGCATGGTGTGATTACCTGAGATTTGACCTGAGCTTTCCTGGGTTTGACATTTAAAGATGGAGGAGCCATTGTAACTTCACCAAAGGGGACATCATCTACAAAACAAGAACCACCATATGAAAATCTTCTTGCCTCTACGGTGTAGCCCTACGAGTTATAACGCTTGACCTACAATCACCAGCACTTTATTAGGTACACTGTGCTAGTACCATCTTGGACCCCCTTTTGCCATCATCAGTAAACGTCCATAACCTTGTGGTCACTTTTTATGTCAGCAGTTAGAAGGCATTCAACACCGCACCCGTTGTGGCTTCACAGGAAACCATGACATTATGAACTTGAATTGTTTGCTTTAATGTTAATGGCTCAGGTGATTTGTTTATGCGTCATTTGGTTTTACGTCTCTGCCTAAGACAAACAAGCTTTGACGCTCACTTTATTTTGAAAGCCAGTGGCACTTCAGCCGGAGATCTGAACATTCCTCAGAGGGAAGTGATCGAGACAGTCCTGCAAGAACTTGCTTGCTGGGGAAAAAAAAAAATCCCACAGCGTGTCCTCTTTCTGCACCCCTATGTGAAAAATGTAATGTTTGTTGGTACATTGCAGAAGAGACAAGCCCCCCCATTGCTTGGCCTTGAGCACTGATCTTGACAGAGGTGTTTGGGAACTATTTAATGCTGTACTTAAACACCCTCAGTGTTTCAATCTGTCAAAATGATCTAGACTTCAGACACTCTTAAAAGAAACTCGGTCGATGAAAAGGATATCTGGTTAATGCAACCTCTTGCTAATAGTGCCACATTGAAAGTACAAAGACAGAACCTCCCAGTGAACAGAGATGCACCAAAACTTGGTACTAGCAAATGTTCCTTATAAATAGGCCTGTCACGATAACAAATTTTGCTAATCGATGAATTGTCTCAGAAATTATTGCGATTAACGATAATATTGTTTGGACATAAGGGGTCATATTTGACTTTGACCACATAT
>JAVDPK010002170.1:0-42390 GCA_034780415.1 Cichlasoma orientale
GGGGGGGAGTGAGGGAAGAGGTGAGGGGGGTATTGCGTGGTATGAGACAGAAGAGGATTTGTATGTTGAAGCTGGTTGCATCACCCCTCTGTGTTTTCTGTGGATATGAAGTCAGCAGCACATTTTGTTTTGTCATTATCTCGGCTCTTGGTATTCATCTACCGAATGGTGCAAATTGGCTCCTGAAAGGCGTCACACATTCAGTACTTGTCTTTGACAAAATAATTCATGGAGGATTGTATAAACGGAGAATTCTGAAATATGAGTGATCCTATTTAAGAGAAACAACAAGGTTTTTACTGCAGTGCAGTGTCACGCCTTTACAACGTTAGTGTGAGTGTGTATTATCACTGATCGGCGATAAGAAAACGCAGAATGCCACTTGATCGCTAGCAATCGATTCTGCTGGCTGAGGGTGAATGGAAGATTAAATGTAACGAAGAGATGCACGCAGCTAAATGCAAACATGGGGACTTAAATTGTGTCGCTCAGTGCCATGGTCCCAGGTTTTTGTTTTTTTTTATCATTTCAGGTTTGCATCTTCAGCCCCTCCACTGGTTGTACTCTACAACAATGTTCACTCCCAACTATGCCTCTTTCTTTGTTTCCCAGGCTTGAGTTTTAGAAGCTGGGTTACTCCTCTTCTCTCCCACCCTCCCAAAACTTCCACCATAATGATCCAGAGATGCAGTGCAGGCCTGGCCAAGTGCACTAGATGCAGGGAAACTGTTTAGTCCGTGAAAACGAAGCAGAAGTGAGCCACAGGAATTCAGCTGCACACTTGTAGGTAGATAGGGAGTCATGGAGGAGCGCTGCAGCTCTCTCGACTGCAGAGAATTAAACCGGATTGGGGAGAGCAGAGGAGAATCTGTGGTCCAAGGTGACTTTGTGATCAGGTTCCAGAGCGCAGCCTCAAATCCTCAGCTTCAGGCTGTGTGTTAGTCAGTGTGAGAGTGGATGTGTGCACGTATAAGACTGTGCAAGTAATGTATGCATGTGTGTGATAGTGTACAGGCTCTTGAATACATGTTTATCCCAGTCTGTGCTCAGAGCCCAGTGATTGCTGAAGAAAGCCACTCATTCTGTGATACATGCTCATCTTCTGTCCCATATGTTAAACACTGCATCCGCTGTTTGCGCATGTTGACGGAGCTGCAGCTTACATAACGTTGACTGTTCAAATTCTCAGAGTAATGCAGATTCCAATAAATCATGGTGATATTCCAGAGTTTTCTCTGTGTGAGATTTTCCAGCAGCTGGAAGGAGATGAGAAATGATTGCGATCGGACCCCTGCGCCAGAGAAATAGCTTTTCCATAGGGAAACATAATGGAAGCCCATTTTCAGTCAACATAATAAGGAAACATTGTATGAAAAGTGAAGAAATGTCTATACTGAATTATTAACTGAACAGCTGCGCTAAACATTTACTGCAAACTTTGTATGTCGTGTGTTTTTAACAGCAACTAAATCGTGATACTGGTACATATTTAGACTGATTTAATGCTGAGCAAAAAACAAAAACAAAACAACAACAGTAACTTGAAGTACAATATAGAAATATATAAGCAAAGTCAACAAAGTTTGGAATAGGATGATGTAGAATCAGTGTATCAGTAAAAAAATGGAAAATGGCGAAAGCAAAAAGTGACTTCAGCGTTTAAAGTGTTTTTGTGTCTACCATGATGGAACAGCTCCTTCCTAAGCTCAGATGACAAAGGGAGAAGGAAGTTAAAGTGAACATAAAAGACGAGTGGGGTGAGTCGATGAGGTCGGAGGTGAAGTGGCACTGCGGGGTGGGGTGATTGGGAGTGTGTGGAAGGAAGGGGTGTGCCCCTCCCCTGAGCCAGGCAGCTGTTTGTCTGGCCCAGTTGGAGCTTAGTTCAGACTTTGGACCACGCTCCGCTACATCCCAATAGAAGAAATTTAGCGAACGCCACACACCGCATTTGTTTTGGAATAGCTGATTGAAGGATTCAGACTCAGTCTTCAGGAGCAATCGGGCTTGAGATAAAGATTTCCTGTTGGTTTTCCACTTGCATAATTGAGGTTTGCCCTTTTCTCAAGTGCCGACACACTCATCGCCTGTTGCATCCTATTTTCTTTCTAATAAGCACTCGCTACTAAACTGGGCTATAGGCAAAAAAAACAAAACCAAAAAAAACCAAAAAAAAAACACCAGAGGCGGTGAATGTGTGTGAAAAGAAGCACATTCAAATTAAGATCTCCAATGGGCTGAGATCCCTTGTAGCCTCTACGAGTTTATATGTATGTTTGTGTGTACAAAAAGAGGCAGCCCCCCGAAAAGCAGTGAGTATGTCGCTGTGTAAGTCCCCTTGAAAGTGTCCCTCTTTAAAACCTGTTTAAAAGGGACGCCCCCTCTTTGTGTCCACTGTTCTCTGTGGCGTATGGAGGGGCTTTTGTCCCCCTCTTTCATGTGCTCTCACAATAGCCCTGGCCGTTTGAAACACAACAGTAGATGAACTGCACTGACAGTGTATTAAACTCTGATGAATTGCCTGTGCGAGGCATAGATCAATGTCCTTCAACCCTTAGCACACAGTGAAACCCGGGCCTTGTCTTGGTTAAATGGAACAGGTTGCAGGCTCTTTTCAAAAGGGCTTGATTATATTCATGTTTTGTTGAAGCAGAAGCCTTTTTAAAGTGTGTAAATCTTTGCCGTTCAAAAGAGTCCGATTTTTCCCCCCCTTTTATTCAGGGAATTGACATTGTGTGTCTGCGCTTCAGTGCTGCTCGTTTTGCGAGCATTTTTGCTGTTTGTAGCCTTAGAGCTCTGCGTCTCCACTCTGAAGTTAAAACACGTTTTTCCCCTTTAAACTGACTTTTACAGCTTCAACAACAGCCACACTGAAACAGGACAATAGTAATAAACCGGTTAATTGTGCTTCCAGAAAAGGGACGGCCTCCCTCGGAGCATCTAGTAGCTTTACAAACATACTTGAGGTGTGTGATGCAGAGGCTAGTGACCTACCTCTGACCTTTAAATGACTTCTTGCTTCTGAAGGGGGCTTAGGGCAGCCTGTTTACATAGATCACAGCCTCAACCACTTAAGAACAACAGTGACCACACTACTGAGCTCCCACAGCACCAGTAACACCACTCACACCAACCAGCAGATTAATTGCAGGTGGCAGGAGTCAGCGGACTCCACTGAGAGCCCACCGCAGTTAAAGAGAAAACAAAACTGAAAACGAGAGCTGAAAATGAATAAAAACATCTTTTAAACCATCTGGATTCAAGCTCTGATTTATTCTCACAGGTGTGGTTCAGCAACAGACGGGCTCGGTGGCGTAAACAGGCCGGGGCCAATCAGCTAGCCGCCTTCAACCACCTTCTTCCTGGAGGATTCCCACCCACAGGGATGCCAACTTTACCCACATACCAGCTACCAGAGTCCAGCTACCCCAGCACCACACTATCGCAGGGTGAGGCACTGCATCCAGCCAAAAAATACTCTTCTATTCTCTGAGTTTAATCAAATTTTGCTAAAGATTGCATTAGTCCTGCTTATTTGTGGTATGCCATCCATATTTTTTGTGGTAATAGTGTCATAAATTATGTTTGAATCATGTGCAGCATATAAGAACCATGCAGCGAGCAGTTATCTTTACAATCGGATCTTTGTCACAGCGGGGCAAAAATAAGTCTTATATTACGAGTAAAGGTCATTTCTGTCCTTTACCGTTTTCCTGTTTAAAGCTGGGTTTCTATGTGCCAAAGAATACACAGGAAAGACTCTGTGAGGCCTGTGAGGCCACTGTGAGGATTCCTGGTTGGCTTCTGCCCAGGGTTTTAAGAAAATTTGCCCAAATTTGTTCTCACCTGTTCTCATGTATTGTTTTTTTTTTGTGTGTCAGAGGGCAGCAGTACATTGCACAGGCCCCAACCCCTGCCTCCATCCTCCATGCACCAGGGAGGTCTGAGCGCTGACAGCAGCTCTGCTTACGGTCTGTCGTCCAATCGCCACAGCTTCTCCAGCTACTCTGACACATTCATGAGCCCCGCAGCATCCAGCAACCACATGAACCCAGTCGGAAACGGACTCTCCCCGCAGGTCAGTCCCACGAGCTTTTGTCACTTATCTGCATATTTCCTCATAGGTGGTGTTAACACTCTTTAGTCTACCAAAGTCCCTCCCCCTCCCCTCGCACTTCCGAATGTGTAATTGTATTTGACTGAAATTAAAATTCAGAAACAGCATGTTCAGCAAAATAACTGCCAGTGTGGGCTTTTATGTTCGTCTTCCAAAGCCCTGGATTTATTTTAGCTACTCTAAATTGCTACATTTGTAAAACAATTGGATTAACATCAACAAATTAAAATTCATCTTGATAGCACCGCAAGTACTCAAGCTGCTCCAAACAGCGGTTTTGACTTTCCTGGGACATCTAAATCCTGCACAGCACAGAGAGAACACATGCAGATGAAATAATTAGCTAAAGCTTATAAATGTATACCCATAATCTTCTTCACATAATTGTCTGCAACTGGAAGACTCCAGTGCCGCGTGTGATTTTGTTCACGTCTTCACTGCATGATTTACAAGCAGCTGCAAAAAGAGTGACAGAGATTTCCTCGTAAGTTCACCTTGCCGGTCGCTTTATCTCCTTTTTTAATATTATTGGGACTCCCTGGGTTTCTTTTTGAATTAAAAGAGGATCGGATATACCACTCCTACCCACTCTCCTCTTTGCCATCTTAAAGCATGTGACTATATGTGCTGATTTGCTTGCCTTCTTCTCCGTAAATTGCTGGATTTCAGATGTTTAACCTCTTTGGACTCCTCCATTAATGAGCGTTTAAATAGCACTCTATGGTAGGGGTTGAGCTTTAAGTAGCAAAGAATGAAAAATGATTTGTATTGATGCAAATCGTGTGTACGGAGTGAATTATACACAATTACCCATCAATACTGGCCAGTCTTGCCCACCCTCACCAACAAGATGTGGTTAACAGGCAGAAAATAAGATTGAAATGGTGTGTAAAGAGTTGAAAATGAATTTCAATGCTGCATTTGTCCACAATTACCCCGTCGTTCACACGTGTTTTATTGGGAGTTTTTTTTTTTTCTTCTTCTTCAAATATTTCTCAAAGCAGATTGGAAACATTCTTGGTATTACCCTCTTTCTTCAGAGAAGAAAGAATTAAGGATTTTGTGACAAAAAAGAGATTTTCTCTCCTGCTGGAGCGACGGAGGATAACATGGAGGCTCACAGCGTGTTTGATTGTTAATCGTGGCACAGGGGCTTTAACTGCTAATGCTCTCACTGCAAACCTGCAGAAAAACACCAGGAACATGGAGTCTTTTTTTTTTTTTTTTCATTAATGGCTCTCTAATACTGGCGTGGGGTACACTGCTGCTTTCTCTCCCTCTCTTCGTAGACATTCAAGAATGTGTTGGGATATTAAACATTTCCTGTCATAGTGAGGATTAGGACAGAAGCCTTTGGGCAACTGTACAGCTTGGATTTTCAGTATTCAATTACTCTATCGACTGGGTTCGACAAAAGTCTTTGTATAGAACCACCTAAAATATACTTTATTTGTTTATTGTCTTTTTTTTTTTTTTAGATTAGTTTAATTACTTTGAAGTTAAACTGTGGATTTTGCATCTTCAGCTCTCACAGGGAGCTTACATATGTATACGATGTGGATGTTTTGACTGCATGGTGGTTTGCACAGTGCTGAAGTGAACGCATGCAGAATGATGTGTGGCATTCCTATCAGTCTCTCAGCGTGGAGATGAATGCTCCCACTGACAGCAGAATCAGAGTTCACTCTCTGGTGCAGCATCCCGCTGCGCTGGGCAGCTCCTATCTGTCCCCACTCTCACTTCACAAGCACGCAGCACGTCACAGAAAACTCACAACACACAAAATTCACAGAACAAACAATCAGTTTAACATTTGCGAGTCAGAGAGGGCTTTGTCTTCGTTCGCATTTAACCGAATTTCAATCAAATGGCAGGTCTGTTTGAGCTTCGAAAATGATCAACACACGTTCTACACCTCGCCGTTTAGTTTTCATGTTGTTTTTTTTTCTTCCTGTTTTTCCCTTTCCTGTAATGAAAAAAAGAGCAACACAAAGAGACTCTCTATCGAGATGGAAATGAGAATTTGATATTGTAAGTTACACACGGCATCTGTTTGCTAGAGATATGCTTGTGCATTGGAATGTGCAAGCTATTTCTTCAAGTGTCTGGCATTGATGGCCTCGCGGTTGCTGTAAAGATTGACAAAAATTCTCTGATTCGCAGTAAATGGGCTGCGGTGGCGAGGTGCCAAGTCTGTAATGGAATCCTGCAGCGTTCAGCAGTCCCGACAGGAGCTCGCGTCCATCCCAATCCCATAACCTATCCCGACAGCACACATTTTCCCATTACAGGCAGTGGAAAAGCCATCCACACTCAGGCTGGTTGCTGTCATTGTGGGATATACAACATGTTTGGCTGGTTGAGGCGGGCAGTATATTAGGGGTCATGTGAGTGAAGCTGTGCATGGCTGGGCAAAAGGTATGAAACCAGAAGTGTGTTTTGTTGTTGGTCTTGTTTCATTTAGCGGCACAGCAGGTGTTGGAAAGAGGGAAAGGCAAGGGCATGGAGGTTAGGCATTCCAGCCATCCTCACCTGAAGATTTAAGCTTAACGCCTGCTTTTTCTCTCTAGTCTTTTTTTTTTTTTTTCATTTTTAATACTCCTTTTGAAATAGACCTTTTGACCTTTCATCGCCACGACACTTTGTATATTAATTTCGCACACCTTAAAAACAAGTAGGCAAATTGGCTTTCTTTCAGCTGAAGAGGTGCACTTTAACAGGCAATCATCTCTCAAGAATGCGGCGCATTTTCAACAAATCCCGGTAATATGAGGCTGTAAGATACTTTTCAAATGATTCTTTGAAGCAGCGTTCATGGCCATTGCGTTTATGTGAAACCGTTTGGGCTGAATTCCTCATTATTGCATGACAGGGACACCTGCTGGGAGAAATAAAACAACGGCACTTACTGGAGCGCTGGAGTAATGCAAAAGGAGCTCAGTGGCAGAACTTGGGTTTCACTCCTCGTGGAAATTTCTAGCAATATAGACACCAGGGGGGAAAAAAAAAGAGAACAGAAAGAATTTCTCTTGTAGAATCAAAGTGGGAAATGCATGCAGAGCCTGTTGTAGGGTGTTCTTATGATAAGGGGACGTGATAAGTGGGAAGTGTGTGAACTGGATAGGTATGGTGGATAGAGATTTTATTGCTGTTTTGATGAAGGAAGTTCACAAAGTTTTGTGAGGAACTTTTTTTCTGTTTTGCAGTTTTATGAAAGTGTTGTGTGTTTTGGAATGACAAGGATGTGTGTCTGTGTGTATCTGAGGAGGGCCTTTGGGCTGTGTGAGTGGGCCGGGCCTCCACACACACACACACACACACACACACACACACACACACACACACACACACACACACACACGTACACGGGATCAGAGGCAGAGCGGCTCTCACCCCTGCCTCCCTTTGATCTGTGTCCCCAGGCCTGCCTGCCCGCGCGGCGCTGCACCGTACCACGCACGCTGACACCATGCTCACCAGCGACTCCCCACAACTGTCTGAGAGAGATAAGCCAGGGGAGACTCCAAACTGTGCTGCTGCTCTTCCATTAGCTAGCGCAGACGCTTCTTTTAAAAATGGGATGAATTATTTTTAAGAAGCAAGCTCTGCCGTTGCCAAAAAAAAAAAAAAAAAAGAAAATGGAGAGGGGAAAATGTACGGAACAATCTGGAGCTCTGGCTTCATTCCGCCTCCCTCCCTGACTTCTAACAAGACATTCTGCACCTGAATACCAATGAGAGGGGGAGATTCATGTAGTCCCCCACATTATTAAAACTTGGGCATTAAGCCTCTCACCGGGCACTGTGTCAGCTGGCAGGCTCCACTGACAACAAATCAAAGGGGATGAGCACATAGCCTGCATTCATAGCTCAGCCACTCGCAGAGCAAGTGGGGGAATACATACTGGTTAATTAGAACTCCCATTAAAACAAATACTGTTTCAATTTGGCAAGTATAAAAAAAGATGTAAGAGGCTTTCAGAAAAAAAGAGACCTGCTGTTGGCAGTTGCCAAGAAAATCCAGGGACTGTAAATCATATCCACTGGCTATACTGTTTCTGCACAGATTATTAGTGTTTGCTGTTGTTTTGCAACACTTTTGAACTCTGAGGAAAGATTTTCTGTCTGTGACACCAGAGATGTACCTCCGCGCGCGCTGGCCTTCTGCATGATAATACATCTTGTTTTGTTTTTGCTGCTTATGACAAGTGTGACGTGACTAATAATTTTCTTTCTCAGCTTAAACTTGATGCTTTGTAAAAAAAAAAAAAAGAAAGAAAGAAAGAAAGAAAGAAAAAAAGGGGGGGGGGATGCTGCATAAGGAGCCACTTTTGCAGCACCTCCTGATCCGAGCTGCATCTTTACATGCAGGCTTCTTTTCCTAGTAGCAGAGGCAGTGCTTCAGCTTCCTAGCCTCTGTTTACCTGAGCCATTTGTTGCTCACTCCATCTTTCAAGTCTCTTGAGCAGCCATGTGCTGCCATTTTCTCTTACATTCCAAAATATCTTTGGTTGGAGCTTGGTGTATTCATAATCTATTTTTCACCTACCAACCTTCCTTCCCTCCACTTGGCTTTTTGTCATCCAACGATGGCTTGCCAATAGTGCTTTGCTCTCTCGCTCTCGCTCTCTCCCTCGCTCTTCCTCTCTCCCCACCTTCCGCTCTTGCTCCAACTCTCTCCCCTGGAGAGGCAGCTCTTCTCCCTACGCCCAGATGAAAGGCTATGGCGGACAATAAAAATGCTATTTAAATGCAAGGGTGTTTGTGTGCGGGTGAGAGATATTTCCTGCTGAAAGTGAGCTGCTGCATCCTGATAAATAGTAAATATAAGGGAATGTGATTTACATTTATCTTGCAGAGGCAGCCAATATGAATTTCAGTAAATCCTAGAAGATGGGGATTTAAGGAGGAAAATGACTGAGACTGATTCACATGCTGTGTGTCCCACGCAGTTGAAATGCCTATAAGGTGGAGAGTGATACTGCCTTTATGAAAGTATAGGCACAAATATCGATCCTATCTAAAATACCTATTATACACGGGCATACACAGTGTCACATGCTCAGCTGTGGGGATTTCCTGCCTCATACACAGCAATTTGAAGGTTACTTGTACCTTCAAATTGCTGTGTAATAATAATAATAATAATAATAATAATAATAATAATAATAATAAAGAAAAACAGCCTGCAGTAATGGGCTGCTTCACAGGTGAAGTGTCTGTTGAGGCATATGCTGGGTGACCTGTCTCTTCAGGGTGAAGGGTCAGAGTTCATGGGGTCATGGGATGGCTCGAGAAGAAGGAAGGCTAGTTTGCTGTGAACCTGCCCTGCTACCCAGAGGTTCGGGATGTTGTCTAGCTGCATGTGGTTCCTTTTAGTTCCAGATGCCACTCTGACAGGTGCATGGTTGTGATTAATACTAGCTTGCTTTTTTTTTCCCCCTCTCACCCATTCTGTCCCTCCTTCTTTCTGTTTCTTTCTCCATGTCCCTCATTGGTTTATTGGCTCTTACTCTGCTAACCCTCTCCGTCATTGTGGATTCATTCTCGTGCATCCCCCCCCCCCCCCTTGGAAAGTTTATTCAGCAGTCACAGCTTTCGGAGGGAGTTGCGAAGTAAAGTAAAACGTACTAAAAATAAGCTTCATTGCATGTGTATCTCTCCCTCGTCTCTACCCCCAGACAATAAGATGAGAATACGGGAGATTGTTGGGTCCTCAGCTGGTTGTCTCATGCAGCAGCTCTCCTCTCTCTGTCTCCAGCTGAGAGCTATTTCACTATTTATTTACATGTAATTATGGCTATGAGGTGCAGATATTAACACTGTCAAGAACAATTTGACCTGACATTTTTCACTAGACCTGGCCCCTGCTGTTTTCAGCAAACAACCCCCATTCCTCCTCCTCCCCCTCCTCTTCTTCCTCCCTCTTCGTTTTTCTCCTTCACTCCCTCAATCCGCCTTGCTTTCCTCCTGGAGGTTCTCTCTCTCTCTCTCTCTCAGACACACACACACACACACAGGCCCTGCCTTGCTGAAACCACTCTCCTGGAATCAGAAAATCTGCCGTTTAATTTAGAAGAGGCGTTGGTGCAAGGTGCGGCGGGCTGAAGTCTGTGTGTATGTGTGTGCCCGCTTAGAAGGGGCCTCTCTTGTTCCCAGTGGCTGAATCCATCCCATAGTTACTCAAGCATATCACTAGCAGAGAATAGAGGATTGCTCCCCACACGTTCTCCAATTGCAGCCCAATAGACGGCATATTAACCTCTGGTTAGAGTGGGGCCAAGTTTATAGCTTATACTGTGAGATGTTTAGGAGGGGAGGGGGTGGGGGGTTCCTCCTCCGACTTGAGCAGCTGTGCTTTCTGGAACGCGTAGGCCGCCATGAGCATTTAGCTTAATGGAAATTTGCACAAACACTGAGGGAGCGTGGCTAGCCTTAAAATAAATATGAATTTTATTCCATTTCCCCTTATTTAAGCCTCCTTTGTGCACGTGGACAACTTCATGGAGCGCAGAGAGGAGAGACACAGGCGCAGAATGGCTAACATGTTGTGAGGAGTGACAGCTTGTTCCAGTGCCCGCTAATCGTCCTCATCTGTGCCTGACATGTCAATGCCCACATTCTGTCAGTGCCAATCAGCCACTTAATTGAACACAATTAGCACCCCACCCCAACCCCCCATATGCATTACACTCTTCAAAGGCCCATTTCTCTCCCTCCAGCACCAAACCTCCCCACCACCACCACCACCCCAGCCCTTCCTCCCATTCTACCTCTCACTCTGCTTCTGTCTCTTCATCCTATGGCACTGGTGGAAGACACTTTTCAGTTTTTATTAATGTGCCGCGACCAATTAAGGCAGTGGCATGCAGGCCTGAGCCCGTCATCTGCTGCCTGCCACCATCCTGGCTTTCTGCTGCGGCCCCACACCACCCCTTGCGCCACCTCCACCGTGACCAAAACGCTTTAATTCAATTTATGCAATCACTGTTATTTTTAAATAGTCATTTTGTCTGCTCAGATGAGGGGCCTTACTGCCCGCTGGGCCGGCCTTCTCATGTGAGGGATTGGGGGGGAAGGGCGGGACGCTGTGCAAGCAGGAGTCGACTGACTCTGGGGGCGGCTGTGGGGAGGGGGGTCCTGATATTTTTATTATATTTTATTATTTCTATTTCCTTTATGTTTGTTTGGTTTCAGGTTATCAAGTGTTTGATTAGGATTTTAAAGGCTTAAAATCAAGCTTTCATTTAACAAGTTGACAGACTTAAGTTTTTAGTTTGTCTGCTCTTTGTGTATATAGTTATATCCATTGTTAAATATACATATTTCTATATCTATATAATTCAGATTTTATTTCATATTTTGACTGTTTCCAAAGTCAGACACTTTCCAGACTCCGAACGACTTCTGGGTTACAGAATTAAACACTATTCTTTTCCTGTAATCACACCCCGAGGACTGGCCTTCAAATATTGATCTGAAATTCAGTGTCATCACTGTGGATCTTTAATCGTTCTCTGCTGGAGAGAGTATCAGCCAGGCAGATCTGCTAAGGTGCACAATGCTATTCTGCACCACTCAGATAACTTACAGACATTTGGAGTGCTCATTTTTCCCTGTCTGCCCCAGTGACCTCTGCCTAACTTAAAGGTACATCTTGGGGGCATTTTGATTTGGGCAGAACGGGGAGGTATCGGTGACAGAGGAACTAATCCAGTATTGCGCAGATTAAGAGTATTTGTGGAGCGGGGTGTGTTGGCGCTGGCGCTGGGAATGGAACAGAAGGGGCTCCTATCAGCTCTCCAGGCAGGCTAGCCCTCAGGCCAGTGCAGTCCTACAGGAGTCTTTGTACTTCCCAAAGCCTCCACTCTCCTCTCACTCACACTATATCACTCTCTCTGCTGCCCCCCTCGCCTTCTTTCTATAGGCTATCGTATTCTCAGCACTCCATTTCCTCACTTTGCACTTGTGAATTTGTGTTGTTTTAATCCAGTGCAAGAGTGTAGTCTTATTACGATCAGGCGCAGCAGAGACATCTGCGATACTTCCGATTTTTTGTGAATGCAAAGTATAAATAGACATAAATGCTCTGCACATCACTGTTGCACAAGATATTAAAATTAAATAGTTAAAGTTGAATAAATATATAAATAATTTGGCTTTTTATGATCGTATAATTACAATAATGATTATAATAGCTTGAGAAAACTCTTGTGGCGCATTTGCATTCTCTTTCTTTACCATGTTTCTTTTCTCTCATTGTGTTTTTTCTTGTATCACTTGAAGTGCTTCAGCTCTGTCTGTCGAGTTGTTTTATTCTAGAGAGAAATCCAACAAAGAACAAGTCGTCAAACATTCACGCAAACAAAAAAAAAATGTAATTTGACTGCTGAAGAAATTAGGGGGGTTTGAAAGGGTCTCTTTTTGTCTCAAGTGTGCTATTTATTTATCTGAAAGGATGCACATTGTATCCATTTACACTTCCCCACTCACTTTGCCACAGGCTGGAGGGCTCAGAAGTTGAGAGAATTAATTACTTTTTTATTATTATTTATAAAGTAATCTATCTGTAGAGAGAGAGTGGAAAAGGAGAAGGAGGGGGGGGGGCGAGGGGAGGGGTGTTGTGCGCGAGAGGCAGGGAACGCCCTGGAGCATTGTCCTTTAAACTGGGTCCTGGCTCACATTATCTCCCAAACCAGCACTCACACAACGTTAAACAACAAACGAACTCTGGGCTGCTGAGGACGCTGTATGCAAGGAGAGAGAGGGAGGTGGGGTGGAGGGGAGGGGGAGCAGGAGGAGAGGGTGCAGAGAAGCGGGGAGAAACTCTGCTCTGCACAAGTGTGCTGTATGTATGGATGAAAAATATAACAGCGGTTAAAGTCTCTTTCCTCAACTCTAAAATTTTACAAGAATTCAAACTCCTCAAATCGTCTTTAATGCACAAAGATTTACGCTCATGCATTCACTGGCAGTCCGTCAAATACATCATCAGCAAAAATCATGTCTTTTTAATGTATATCGATGCATGTCTGCCTTTTTGTTGTAAAAAATCCAAGAAAAAGTTGTGGGGTTTTTTTCTCCCTCCCTTAGAGTTCATTCATTGGCTGGAAGTTTGAGGAGGATGTCAAACGCAATATCTATAAAGGCTGTTTCGTGTGTCACACATGAACAGAAATACCAATGTATCCAGACACAAATGGCGTTCACGAGTTAATGTGAAAAGGTGTCATTTAACACTTGAACGGGAAGTGGGGAAAAAAAAATAAAAATTTATAGGAACATCAAAGTAGCAAAGCCCACCAATTAAAACGGAGCTGTGTATCACATAAAAATACTGTAGGTGTAGGTGGAAGAAGGCAACTTTACTGGACTCCAACACCGCTCACCTTCATCTGTACCTTCATCCAACTGAGATGGTGAAACTGCATTGATTTTTTTTGTTTCCAGTACTTTTAACAGAAAATACAATCGATACACAGTGAACAAACCTTTCCTCACTAAGAACACTTAAAATTATAACTGAAAACTGTGCAAAAGATCCTCACAGATGCCAACACTCGTCAGACTCTAAAGCGGCCGACCATTCTAAAATATTGTGCTAAAATAGCAAAGCTGCAACATGTCAATGATAAGAAGTCATTTCCTTTTGAAGACCTTTTATGAGCGTGAATAATAATCGAGCCAGTTGTTGGCTGTTCTATTTCATAAGGAAGCAATGTAATCAAGCTTCAATTAACCAATAACTAAAATGGGCTCATGCCCTCCAGCTGTCTCTCTCAGGACATTTTACTAGCCCCCCCCCCCCCTTTAACTTTAAGAAATCCATCCAAACATAACCCTTCATCTTCTTCAGATTGTGCAGTTCATCTCCATATGGGAGGGAGCATCACATGTGTCCAGCATGAAGAGGGCTATGAATCTCCTTCTTATGGATACATGTCACATGCTTTGTTCGCAGATGTGGAGGGGACGGTGGGGGTTTCCTTGCTGATAGAATTAACATGTGGAAATGACTAACCAGCCTTTATGTTTCTGATGTGCTTCGAGTGCTTCGTATTTCCAGGGAAACCTTTCTAAAGATATGATTCATTTGCAGAATATGGTTAATTTTCCCTCTGAGGGATAATCTTGGCATACCGCATCATTTGTGGACTGTTTTGGCTAGCCCCTGCATTGAGCCTGTGGTTGCTACATATGTGTATCTATGCGTCCGTTTGTGCATGCATGCAAACATATGTCCGCCAGTGTATCACCCCTGTGTAACCACCTCCATGATGGGCTAATTGGTTTAGCAGCCAAGGGGCCAAAGGCCAGTGCAGCATAGCAAAACTCAACATGAACCTGATGTTGAAAGGAAGGCTTCGCTGCTATAGGAGGGAAGCATGTGTGGGACAATTGCCTTTTACCACACACACTCACACACATACGCGCGCACACACACCCACACACCACACTTAGGCTTTTTCACTTAACGAAACTCACAGCATGAGAAAACAAAATTTTTCACAGCGTTCTGGGCCACTGTGCTTCAGACTAGAGGAGCACCAGAAGTAATCTCTTACATTTTAACATATTGTGGGGCCTTCTTCTGACGAATGTCACATGCTATTACATTAATCTAGAATATTGAATTGGAAGCCTTTATGCACTGTGAATAATATACACACTGTAATATTCAAGGCAAGCCTCAACCTTCAGTATCAGCGGCCCCCTCACTATGGTTTGTGGAGCCTACTTTGTGTGGGGATCTGAGGGGATCATTTACCAGTTCCAACTCCATTACTATTCATGAGATGGGTAGGCTAGGGGCGAGGGATTAGGGACTCCCTTGGTGCTTGTTGTGCTGTAGGCTCGGGCTCAGGCCTCAGGCTCCAGGACAGGGGCTGTCTGGCAAGGATGGTGGGTCTATTATCACCCTGGGACCCGTCTGTCCCACAGCAGAACACTTACTGGCAGCGCCAGCTAATGGAAACTGTGTCTCTTGTTCCCTTTCTCCTTTTTTTAACCTCATCACCCTCCTGGTATCCTCCCCCCCTGCTCTTTAAAAAAAAGATGAGGAAGTTTCTCCCTTTCCCTATTTCAAAGTTGAAATGGTGTATTTCTATTGGCATCTTTACCGTGAAGTGCTGGGATGGCACTATACTTGCAAAAAAAAAAAAAAAAAAGTACTTTCCCTCAACTCTGTCAATGCTTTGATCCTCAATTTTGCAAGTTTCTAACATCCTCTTTCCCCCCTCCCCCCCAGGTGATGAGTATCCTGAGTAACCCCAGTGCTGTACCCTCCCAGCCCCAGCACGACTTTTCCATTTCCCCCCTGCACAGCAGCCTGGAGAGCTCCAACCCCATTTCAGCCAGCTGCAGCCAGCGCTCTGACACCATCAAGAGTGTGGACAGCCTGGCTTCTTCCCAGTCATACTGCCCCCCTACATATAGTGCCACCAGCTACAGCGTGGACCCCGTCACTGCAGGCTACCAGTACAGCCAGTATGGCCAGAGTAAGTAGACGCTGTATTTGTATACTGTTGTTGTTGCATAAGCAAGTGCTTTCATGTTTTGGTGAAAAAAAAGCTGGTTGTTCTTCTCTTCCCCCCTCTTAAGCTGACTAAATTTAAAAAGCCTATGAAGTGATGCCCAATTCCAAGGCAGGAGAGCCTCCTGACCTTTGCACCCTGGTTGGTGGAGGCAGACACGTGCTCTTGATAAAGACCCCCACCACCACCACCACCGCCACTACACAACCACCATCCTTTTACAGAGCTGCCTTAGTCACACCCCACTCCACTTGGATGGGAAAGAGAAGAGGGCCACTTCAAAGAACGGCACACCCTCAGGGGCCACAGTGTCCTCTTGCCCACCTCTCTTTCCCTCTTTCTCCTATTTTGATCACACACACACACACGGATACACACACCCTCGGGGCAGGAAAGAGTTTGCTTTATTAGATTAGCATAATTGACTGATGCTGTCACAGCCATTCACGAGAGGTAAAATGAAGCCCACTTCCTGAACAAACCAGCCAGCATCAGCTAGCTGACATTTGTTTGTATTTATATTCAGGTTCTCGCAGTGATCTGGTGCTTTGTGCATCTGGTGGTTTTCTTCTCTAAAATGTGTTTGTGTTATGCGCGAATGCGGGTGAGCGCGTGCCAATCTGTCATGTTTTGTGTGTGCGCACCAGTGTTTTGTCAGCAGCAAGAAACTGATGGCAGTGCGGATGCGAGCTGATGTGAGGTTAATTAAGATGGTGATTGAGCACAGTAGATGGGTAATGAATGGAGGAGAGAGGAGAGAGCTGCTGTCTGAGGATGAAAATGATCGGCCATGTGGAGTGTGGAGGGCATGAAATCAGAGATGCCAAGTGTAATGAAGACTGGCACATAGAACACACACAGGGAACCGTCTGAGTGACAGCATGGAGACTTTACCAGGATGCACATGCTCTGTGCCAGCAGCATGCCAACCTCAGACAAGGGACAGGGGAGGGGTTTTTATCTTTCACTCTCTCTCTGTGAATTGTTTTTCATTTGACTCATTCTCTTCTGCCACAACTTATTTCAGCCTTAATCAAAGGAATGAAATGAGAGTGAATAGGACATATGTCCCAGGAATCTACCACCTGTCTAATGTTTTTTCCTTCTGTCTTTTGTCTGTTTGTGTGTAGCTGCTGTAGACTACCTGGCTAAAAATGTCAGCTTGTCCACCCAGAGGAGGATGAAACTTGGAGACCACTCGGCAGTGCTGGGGCTGCTGCAGGTGGAGACGGGACAGGCTTACTAAAGCCACTCGGGACAAACCCTGCACCTGTCTCTATTTCGCCCTCAGCCACCCTCCTCCATGCTCCATCAAGTCTGGACTGCAACTCCAGCTCGCTCTGCAGCTCGGCCATGACATCAGCGAACAGACCCACAGCCTCTCTCTGTACCAGAGAGACGCTTATCAGAGTGTGAGAAGACTCTTTTCGGGTATGGAGCTAAACTTTTCACACCACCAGGCGGCTCTGCACCCTTTCTTCCCACTCTTTGGGCATCTTTGCCCGCTCCTTGTACTCATGTCCCAGCCTCAGAACTGTTTATTTTGCTCAGTGGGCCAGACAGGACCCCAGATGACCCAAGGATGGTCGACTGCCTTGGCCCAGATTCCTCTTTGTCATGGCTGCAGTCCAGCACACATTTAGAGCCATCAACAACATGTACTTTGACCTTGCTGTTCATAGTAGTTAACAAAGCCAATATCATTTGAACGATTCTTCTTCTTGTTCTTTTTTGATATTGTTAAGAATATTGTTGCTGTTATATGATTATGGTTAATGTGATTTCTGTTGTTCTTTGATTCCATTCGTATCTCTTTTCTCCGTTAGATGTCGGTGTGTGAAACACAGTGAATGATTGAGATGATCTGGGAGCGAGTGTCTGTTGCATATGCATGTTTGCGTGTCGGCACACAGTCACACAAAAGAGGATGATTGTTTTCCAAGCTGCTGTTCCTCTGCCTGTTCCCTGAGCTCAAATGTTCGTGAGCGATTTGACCTTCCCACTTTCATATTCATCCTGACATTCCTAAAGAACTTGGCCACACTGTGGGAAGTCTGGCTGGATGGATTCTGTAGGGAATTAAAGCAGCATTTTGGCGGCCAATAGCTTTCCCCTTGTAACCTCCATCCCATCCTTAGTCGTGGTCCACAGGGAGGAGGGCATTGTTTGCAAAAACAGGATTGGGGAAATTAATGTATTTTGAAATATGGACCTTGCCAAGGAGGGCTAACTCAGCCCCCCCACCCCCCACAAACACACACACACACACACACACGTGCATACACACACTCTTCCCCATTCCTCCCAAATCCCTTCTGCCAGGGAATCCTGTGTGACTTAAACAGTGTAAAGCAGATTAAATCATACGAATATAATGTCAAAGCTAATTCACAGTGACCCTTCTCATCACTAGCCAGTATTTCAGTTTTATAGCATAATTAGCACATGTTGTAAATGCACATTGTGTTGGCTTTCCACTTTTCGACTAAATTCCTTCAAAACATTCCTCAGCCTCCATCTCCAATATACTATAAGCATTCCAGCATTCTCTGTTATGAGATTAAAAAGGAGACAAGCTGTGCCATTCACATGCACTCTGGAAAATCATATAATCCAGTCAGTTGTGAAAGGGCACAGGTAACTCCACTGATTGGCCCCCACTTCTCTGCTTTGGACCGGAGCCACGTCTAATCCTCTGCTTTCACATACTCACCCAAATGTACAAAAAGAAAAAAAAGTTTAAATAATAGTGCATATGAGACATTTGTGTAGCGCGCATTGTTGACTTGATCCAGGACCAGCTGTTCCCTTGGGATGTTATGTGATTTTTTTTTTTTTTTCATTGACATCAGCGTGATAATGATGACAACACAGGATCCGGTCCTCCATCGCCTTTAAGATCTGAAAAAATGTACAGTAGCTGGAGCAGACTGTGTATTGTTTCTTTATAAAGAGTATGTTTTATACTAAAACAAAACTATGTTGAGTGGTAGGTAAGCAAGGGATCTGTGGAAGTAAATGTTTTATTTGAGTTTCCTTAACTTACTTGTTTTCAGTTGCTTTTTTTTGTTGTTGTTGTTTTATTCGTACTCAATTGGTTTTCTAGTTTCAACCAAAAGCTCTGAGTCTGGTTTTTTTTTCTTTTCTTTTTCTTTTTCTTTTTTTTTTTACCCAGGTAAGAATAAATTTGTATAAATTAGTAAAATATAAATTCCACTGAAAATGTTCCAATTAAAATTGCATTGAAGAGGGTAAAACTGAGCTTGAAGGAAAATAAAAGCTTGGTGTCACAGACAGACTCCCCTGGACCACAGGACCATTGTATATTTAAAAGGTGGCTGAATGAAACGTCTTCGCGTGTCAGAGAACTTCCGAGCGTGTTTTTGACCACCTATTTTACAGAGCAGACCAGATATCACTGGACCAAGGACCTAACACACCTGAGCCTTCGGTGTGGGACTTTCCCAATGGACCAGCGCAATGATAATGATGATAATATTGCCAGGGACTACGGACTTTCTGCTCTGGGAATTTGTTGGATTTGTGGACCAATAAGACTTCAGGAGAAAACGTCAAAGTAATGCTGACTCCGCACTGAATCGCAGCAGTTGCAACTGCTACACTTAGACGCCTCACTCATGTGTATATTTTAAAAATGAAGAATTTTAGAATTGTCTTTAGTGTATCAAACCCATTTCTAACATTTGCGTCAATAAACATTTGGATATTTAAGGCATACAACTCCTTCCCTCCCCCCCTCCTCCCGTCTGTTTGACCCTTAACCTGTTTAGTTGCTTTTTCACATCTGTGCTTTGCTTTACTCCTTTTTCTGTTCCGCATGTGTGTATATTATCATGGTATAATTTATTCTGCTGTATGAAGTATTAGAATAGTGGGAAACTTGTATTGGTATTTACTACCTTCAGCCTGTTGGTGTGTTTACTGTAACACTGGCGTAACTGTTATCAATTAAAGATCCAAAACTGAGTCAACCTTTTGTCTCTTTTTCAAATTTGTGGATTTTTTTTAAAGCATTTACTATGATTCCAGTCAGTTCTTACATGTACTGTGGTTAATAGAGACAATAATCAACAGAACCTTTAGTAACTTTATAAATAAATTTGCTATTCTGAAGCCAATCAAATATCAAGATTTGCAGCCTTTCTAGATTTATATAATTTTAAGCTGTCATTAGATAAGGCAAAGAATTAAAATATCACCTTGGGTCCTGGGAAAATGTGACAGGCCTTTTTAGCATTTTCTAAGATTTAAAAGGCAAAAAAAAAAAAAAAAGAAAATGATGGAAAATATATTCCAGACAGATTAATTCTAGGCCTGGTGTAAATCTCTGTGCATCTGTGCATACTTGATCTTTTTCCTAACCATATGCATGTAGTCTGAGCATGTTAGTTCAAGTACATTTGCGAGGTCACCAGTGACTGTTCCAGCACTGGCGATGTGATTAGAGAGTGATGAGAGCTCACATGTCCCAGACGAAGAGACACAGACTGAAAGTATGTCTAGCTGCAGCTGTAGGAAGTAATTCATTCTACGCGCTGACCAGCAGCGCTCGCCTCTCCCACCGCTGGCCGGGGAATGCAGTCTGCAAATCTCTGCGGTATGGTGTGAATGTAGGGGTAACTAACCAGTGTGGTGTGGAAGCATCCGCTGTGTTTTATATTACACGTCTAAACAGTGGCCCTCATTCACTTGTAACTATCATCCCCGCTGGAGGTATGTCAAACACGCCTTAGGTACGTTCATTCAGTCCTGACTGGTTTTTAGCACATTTCAAACGTGGCAAATATGTGTGCAGTCGCCGTAGCGAGAAAATGTTCCTACATAATCTCGTCTAAATTAGTGAGTTGTGCCAAGTTGCACTGTGAGAGATGTACATTTACGTTCTATACGCCACAAAACGACAACAAATACTTTGCTGTTTATTTGCAGTGTAAATGTAAACTAATTAAAGGCGTGACTAATCAAAATTATTAACATCATCACCATCAAATTGTATTAGCAGATAAATGTGAAGCTAAATGAAGTCAGTACTGCCTGTGTTATCACGAGGTACCTATCACTCCTATTTCAGTTTTTCATACACGGTGAGTATAAACAGATACATAACGTTTAGTATTCCCCCTTACAGATTCAAATCAGCACTGAAATGCAGCGTTATCACCACGCTATATCATCAAGGCCCACTTAAATTTGATGCAAATGTTAATTCTCTTCAGTGTCTAATTACAAAACATATATTTTTAAAAAAATAAAACTGTGTTCTTGGCTGCTGGATTAGCGTGCCAATGAGGGAGGTCAATTATTTAATCGATTTCAAAGCAAGTTTTTGATATGAGTTCATTCTGAGGAGACTGGATGCTTTCAATGGATCCTCTGAACATATTAAATATGTATTGTGGCTCTTTGCCTGCTGCGTGTCATCCTTCATATATTCCTCTAAAAGTTTGTGTTCTGGTTGTCCAGATTAGACCTTGGCATGTGCTATGGTTGTCCCCTTTGCTCCAGCTCGTCTCCTGAGGTGCCGGCCTGGGAGTTTTGTCTCCCTCGGGTCTGCTGTCACTCAGACTGGACGAGGTGGCAGCTCAGGCAGTGGTGTGTGGGAGAGCTTTATGACACTTCCCTCATCTCCTTCTTTGATCCCCTAATTGATTGACTACAGGAGCAGAGGATAAACAGAGCCCACAAGAGCCGATTCCACTCGCCTCTCTGGAGTGGTTTAGATAAAGTGTAGAGGCCCGAGCTCTCCATTCCTCCTCTCCCTCCTCTATATGGACGTACGGCCATTGAAGGTGGCTCTGTGCCATGGTAGCTTAGCTTTGGGCTGTGTCCTCAGGCCCAAGGCTTGCCTACTGCCCCTGTGCATAAATGGCTGGCGGTAATGGGGTTGTTTAGATCACAGGGATGGAAATGAAACTCCTGAGCCTTGCTGTAGAGACCAGGAGGCCCTATCACTCACGCAGCAGCGATAGAGAATTCACAACGTCAGCCTGGTCATACTTTCAGAATGAGCCATGGAATAGAGGCTCTGATTCAGATCTTATTTAGGGCCCAGCTCCTGAACCTGGCCATGCTGTGATAAATAACCTTCTGCTGGAGACTCAGGGAAGAGGAAGAAGAGGAAGAAAGCAAACAGCCAGTGAGGAAGAAAGACAAGCCAAAAAAGTCTCAATTTTAAAGAAAATGTGCATTTGAAAACATGACTTTAGAATGATTCAAACCAGATATGATAATTATATTCTAATTTTGCAAATTTGTCTTCAGAAAGAGTTCAGAACCGTGTGCAGGTATGCTAAGAAATGATTAAGAGATGCTCTGGGGGTCTTGGTTTTATTCTTTGAGATTATGTGTCACAGGGAGTAAAAAGCTCCCAGCTGTCGCCATGAAAGCACTTACAGTATAATAATCCCCCAAATCCTGTAATTATGCCAGCATACGCTGTGTACCTGAGCCTCAGCTTTGTGCTCGTCACCTCAAGGATCCCACTGACACAGACACAGACGCACAGCTTGCCATGCACATATCTCCTTCCCAACCATGTATTTTGCATAGGGAGAAAATCTTATTTTCAGAACATTTTAGGTATTTTGAATTTCATGGTTACCCCTCTCAGGTATTATAGATAGATAATCTGTCATGTATAAGTAAAAAAGCAGGAGCTCAAATAGGGGATTGTCTGATTTACGAGAAACCAAAAATTATAGAATCTTTTACCAGCTATATTACATTTAATCAGCTAAGTAATACTCTGTAAGATCAATCTTCAGTTCATTACATTTGATTTATATAGCCACAATTCAGACTGCAGTACAGCAAATGCATATATGCACATCAGTGCACACCTCCCTTAAAGCAGCTTAAAAATAAAAAACAAAGACAAAAAAAAAGTCCAAGTAAAGTTGTAAATCTAAGAAATCTGAGCTAGATAAAAATCACTGTGAAGCCAAGCTTGATTTACATTTAAAATCTGAGCTGTGTTCTCAAACTAATTAATATTAATAACTAAAATGGAAATGAGTGCAGTGGCGGCCCCTAAGTGAAGAACAAACTGGGTGCATTCAGTCAGGAGATTCATATACAAGCCCTTTCTCAGGAGAAGTGGGCTCTAAACAGGCGTGACGGCAGGGCATAGACCGCCATACACAGAGACAATTTTTCTAGATAATAGCCTATCACGCAGGATACAATTTAAATTAAAAAATGCAATTTTCACCTTGAAATGAACAAATGATTACAATTTCTATACAAATTAAGGCATCCAGGCTGTGCCTCAGTACTGTGCCAAGGCCATGAAACCTAACATAATTACCATGAAATACATTTTCAAATATTTGTATTTTGTCCATCGCTTTAAAACATGCCACTCTGCCTTCTGTGGGTTTGTGATCTCACCTTCTGGGGGAAATACATAAAAAAGAGAGAAAATCATCAGAGATGAAAAGCTCTTCAACAGGAGAGATAAAAATGAGGGGGGAAGAAAAAAAAAAAAACAACCTCCCATACACACAGTAAATCAGCGCAACTCAGCACAGCGGCCCCCGGAGCTATCTCTAAAAGCCAAATTACTGCTACTTATCTAAGGAATCATATCTACTAGTTATCTGCTCCTGAGATAGGCTCCTCTCTCTCTTGTGCCTTGTGCTCATCGCCAGAAAAGCTATTTATTTGTGATTACAGACACCCTTTGAATAAAAGATGTTTGTGTTTGAGATCCAAAGTTTTCGCAGATTCTGAACTCTTCAGATTCTTCAGAGAGGAGAGCATTGAAGGCAGAACACCTTTTTTTGGGGCAGGGTTGCTGGGGGTGGTCTGCTGCAGAGAGAGGGATGAAAGTGTAGCCGATGGGAAATATGAGACAAGACCTCAAACTTCTCTTACTCTTCATATCACATATGCTTTCAGAGGGGATTCATACTGAGATGAGGTGTCGAATTGACTTTAAATGCAGAACCTTATGCTGGAAACACATGGAGACAGGAAGCTCTGGCAGGTATTTTGTAGAAAGCTGCCAAAAGCTGCTAAGTTTGGAGTTTGGGGAGTTTCTCTGCTCGCAGATATTAATGTCCTTAACGATGAGGAATCATAGGAAAGTCAATTTTAATGTGGTGGTAAGTAAATTCAGTTAAAAAGTGTCTAATAGTAGTAATGATGCATGTATTAACAGCAGTAAGCGTGTCATATAGTCACATCTTTTTTCCCTGTTGTCCACCACAATCTAAAAATGGTCCGATGGTGATCCATTCGCAGGGCTAGAAACATGTTCACCTCCCCATAAAAAAAACATCTGCATTCAGGTCCATTCTTTTAAAAAAGCAGATTACAAGTGAGCAAAAAAAAAAAAAAAAAAAAAATCTAAATGTCTTAGCTTTATAAGCAAAGGAGTGTAAGTATAAGATTCGGAGCTATTATACAGTTTGCTAATCCTAAGTGCCTCTTTTCTCCTTCCATTTCTTCCATTCCCTCTCTTTCCCTCCATCTGTTGAAGTCCCTCAGCCAGAGAGGCGCACATCAGATTTCAATAGTTGACCTCTTAATGCTGAGGTCAGTGCTGCACCGGCAACGATTTCACACTCAAGATGAAAGGGAAATGAACACTGAGGATGCTGGGGGGTGACATGGGGCCCTGACCACTTTGGCCATTGCCGCTCTAACCGCTTCACTGCACCAGGCTGGAATCTGAGGTGAGTCCATGAGGAGGTGCTGAGATTGAGGTTTGCCACCTGTATAACAATAGGTGAAGTCACTGACCTAGACTTGATAAGCACTGTTTTTTTTCCCCCCCCAGCAGTGATAAAACTTAGTTGCACTATTGATTTCTGGTGCAACAAAGGAACCAGAGAAGACAATAGAAGAAGACAGACATGAAGTAACTCCACCAGCATCCCCAGGACTGGAGAGCCGAGCTCCCATGCGGCTCTAGGTGTCACAGTCATACGAGGTAGTGAACCCTAACAGATTGTTCTTTTCCACCAATGAGCTCGGGCCATCTTAAAAGTGCCCTGATGCTTGCCGTCAGACTCCCGGCCTGCCTGCCCAGTTACAAGCGCTCATTACCAGTGAATTTCTCAGAAGCCATTATTGAATGAACACTGAGACAAGGCTAGCAGTGAATGGACAGTTTGGTTACACCGCCATGAGGCTTGAGCTCCTCAGAGTAATGTACCGCTTAAGTACCTGTCAGCTTTATAAAGGAGGGAGTAGACTGTGTAAATGTGTGTGTAAATAGAGTGTCAGATCAGGACCCCAGGGAGTGGAGGTGGGGAGCGTGCATGTGTGTCTGTGCATGCGTATGCTCTTTTGTTCAGCGGTGCATGTGTGTGTTAGCGAGTGTGCATGTGAGTGTCACAATAATGATCATTTAACCCTCCTCAGCATTCCCCAGGGCTCCACGTTCCCCTTTCGACTTCATAGTGCTCCAGGCTCCCTCTCTCTCTCTCGTCTCTCTCTCTCTCTTCTGTCTGCTTCTCACGGCTAGGCACAGTTGGGGAGCAGCTCCTTATTCATTCATGAGAGAAGCACCGGATAAATAAAAAGGTTCATTACTGTGCTAAAGTGTTACTAATGACATGTACCTGCCACTGAGCACCTCCGAAAATCTAATGTGACACACTAGAATGGAAAATCTATTCTGCTGCACCAAGGCCTCCAATGGCGCTAGCACATACTCTATGGAAATTTCTCTCCGCTTGCCCTCCAATTGTGTCTCTCTAAAACCAATATTTACAATCCCATAGCCATTATGTCCTACTACGCCCTCTGCGCCTGCTGTTGCGACCTTCATATTAGCTGAAAATTGGACTTTGCAAACTTAGCAGGGGAGAAGAGACTCTTCTCATAGATGAGAGGGGGCACCACCAGGAGACTCAGCATGAGGCGCGGGGTGCTTCTTAACTCCCTGCTGCCCCGACCCTAAACTGACAACACCAACCAAATGCCAAACAAAAATACAGTGAAATCTCTCCGTGATGCATACCATCATTAAGCCTCTTCTATTCAAACTTCGCAATAATAAAAGGCTAATAAAAGGCGCCCCGAGCGAATGAATGATTTCACCTTATGGTTACACTTAAGACACAACTTATCTTTTGGCACTCCAAATGTGTCACTAGATCACCAACCATGGGTTCATACACTATGCAAATAAGCCTGATGGCAGGATTTAACCAATAACTAGATAGAATGCTTTTGTATTCATCTGATTAATGCAGCCAAATGCAGACATAAAGCTTGACTGACAGGAGGAGGTCTGGATGAAGAAGCTAAAGCTCCCACAGTAACTAAATGTCTTTGATGACACACCTCAGTTCTACTGCTGCTAAAGCAACACCGATTCATTTCTCTGAAATCCTGAGAATGTTATAATATCTAAAAACAGATAAATGTGTTTTTTTTAATCATTTTTGCCTTCATTCTATTTAAGATATTAAAACATTTATGATAGTTTATAGAATCAAAATCAAATGCAGTGGTTGCTCTTGTGATGTAGCACATATTGCTCTGCAGGATTGTGCATGCAGCGAGCCACTCACTAGGTACACTGTTCAAAAAAATTTTATTTTGCACTTTTGGATATAAAATTGCAGAAGATGAATTGATTGATTGATTGACTGATTTTTAAGAAGTTGCAAATACTAAATGCATATGAAATCAAACGTCACAGAGTAAATGCTGCTGAGTTACTTGAAGAATAAACAGACTCTTAAATTATGGCTCTTAGAATTGATATTTGATATTTCATGTTTAAAAAGTTAAGATTCTGTCTGTATTTTCGTGATTAAGGACACATAATAAGTAAATTAGCTTTTCTGCCGGACGAGACAACAGCTGCCCTGGTCCAAACAGATTATATCGTAGCTGGATAGATGTTAACTATGTTGTATGAAAATTTGATGTTACAGATAATTAAAGAGATAAGGTTTTCTTTGTACAGATTTAATGCAGCTCTTTGATGCAGTGCAAATGAGCTACGACTTAATCTTTAGAGATACAAAATATAAAGTGCTGTTGGGAAAAAAATCCACATGCTTTTAACACACACAGACCCAGTGACTGAGCTCGATGTGTGTCTGAGGTCTGCGCCACCTGGATGCACTATATTATAAACACATCAGTACAAACAATTTCATTATTTCCCACAGTATTTATTGCCATACAGAATAACTTAGGACCTCAATACTAATCCCTTTCCCATCTTATTTGAATTTTAAGTTGTTATCGCTTCTCATCCATCAAATACTTTAACCAGCTGTCGGGAGCTTCGCAGAAACGCGAGCGTCAGTCACCTCTGGCTGTGTTGTTTCTCTCAAGCTGAAATACTTGTTGCATCTTCAAGAGTTCGGGGTCTAATTGAATCATGGCTTCCATCAGTGTCTCAGCAGAGTCTTAAATGACTGTTTGCTCAACATGTCTGCCCATTTCCACTGATTAATTCATACGAAGCCAAACAAAATGTTCTGCCTTGTTTATCATGTTAAATCCAAGCCCTGCAGTCAGTCCCTTATCAGAATGAATGCTTTAAGGTGGGAGCAAAAGCAATGGAAAGTCAAGCAGGGGATATATATGGGTACCCTTTTAAAATAATGGCCTCAGTCATTTTTTAACAAAAGTTTTATTTTTTGCCTAAAATCATCATATTTTCAGTGTTTGGCTCAGTTTTTTTTTTCTTCTGAAAAACCTGAAAAAATGGCTGAGGCCCTTATTTTAAGAGGGTGGTGAATTATTTGAAGAAGTTTTGCGGTGAAACATTTTTCTCCATAAAAATACTGATCATTTTTTTGATTTTTCAATTATTAGTTTTATTTCTAACAATGAACACATCTAGTACAGCATATGATGAATATCCTTACACAGTATTTAATGAGGTCTGTAGGTTTACAGCAGCAGCATGTACATGTCATCAAATTCATTATTTCACACACTCCCGGCTATAAAATTGTACGGCAAATGACCAGATCAAGAGGTGAAAGGATTTATCTGTAAACACTTGTTATTATTCACGTTGATAAAGAGTCGCAAAACTGCCACTGATGATATTACAAAGCATATTTTACACATTTGGGCAGTGGTTAAATCTATAGTTTTTTTGTATTTACATGCGGGACGTGTGTCCTGGCTTCAGCCTAGTTTTGATTGCATACATATAGTGAGCAGCCAAAGACAACAGTTAAGGACGGGCAACATTACAGCCCAAATCTGTCTGTATTACACAAATTGTTGAACTTATTCAACATTAATGAAGCATGGACAACGCAAAGCCTCCAGTGGTCAAACAAAGTATGCTACTCATGATTCACCAGCACTTCTGCTATAAATGAGATGAATCAACCTCCTAGTGCTGAGTTTGATCAATAATCAAGAAGATCGGACATGAACTATGTATTTCAGCTCAGTGCTCTCTGGATTGGACACAGCTACACTTGTGGTTTCCTGTGAAAACTCCTACAACAACAGGCCGGTACAACAAGAACTTACACTTGAAAGCCAAAGAGATGAAGTGGCAATTTGGTCAATCATGTTTCTCTTCGAGACCGGGCAAACTGTGTCCTTTCACAGCTAAAATCTGTCAAGCGCTCCGAGCTGTACTTGTGACTGAGGGCTGACAGAAACGTGGCTTGTAACCTAACCATGGGTTCTAATCAGCCAGTAAAGTGTGCTCCTAAAAAACACCTATCACTGGTTACACGTGTGCGTTTGTGTTACAAACACAATAGAAACCCAGGGATCAATTAGCCTCATGGTAAATCATTGTACAGGCTAAACACTCAGTGGTGTTGTTATATCACAGACCCTGTGACAGCCACAACAATTATCTCCCCTCCCAATGCTTCCCAAGGGTCCTATAAACCACATTAGCCACTCTAGGCTGGCAGATCATTCTACGAGGACCTCCTCCTCTGAACATCACGACAGCAATAGCTACATCCAGGATTTGACACAGCTGTAAATATTAAAATATGATGATTTCATTATGATGTGCCCTCGCTGCATGAAATCTTTGGATTACCGGACTCGGTTGTTTTTCTTTATTTTAAATGTCAGCCACAATCACAAGTCAGACTTGTCGTTTGTTTGTCCACATTCTGGAAATCTAAAATCAGGACGTAATTGAGCACACATTTGTTATAGTGTTGCTTTGAATAGCCAGCTCGGTTCCTCATTCAGCAGCTTGTTCTGTCAGTGATTGACTTTTTCCTTCAGCACCCCACAGCAGATAAAGGAACAGAGCTTAAACCTGTTACTGTCAGCTTCTCACCTGGATCATAAGAACTCCTGCTCGGAGCATGCAAACCAATATCCTCCTATTCTTTGCACAGCCGCCCAGGATTCGCAGCAGTGGCTCTTCACAAAGACCAGGGATGAGCGACACTCCATGTTATCTTATTGAGTTACCTGTAGCTAAGCTCTGAGCGAGCACACACAATGGCGGGCAGTTAATGACAGCACAAGGCCTAACCCCTTGTCCCCGGCCTTTCCCTGAGCCTCATTTCCGCGCGGCGGCTGCCATTTCACAGCTGTTAGCCACAGACTCTCTTTGTCATGATTAAGGACAAATTAATAGATGCCTCCTGGTAATCAGCTTTCATTAGGGCTGTCAAACCGCAGTGGCATTCGCTCAGCGCACTGGACACGGGATGATCACCTCCCAGTTGGGAGACACTACAGCTGACTGTGTGCGGCTGTAGTACTGCCTCTCAGCTGCTGTATTTGTGTGCTTGGTGTGGCTAAAGTGTGGGTAACCAGTGCATTAGCACGCTCCTTCGTGGCACAAGTGCTTGTAGTTGGTGCATTAACAGTGCTCCGTGTGGAGCTGCAAGATGGAGGTCATCGTGGGAATGACATAAAGAGTAGTCTTTCTGCTGGGTGTAATTGGCCCCAGCATGCTGAAAATGGACTGTGAAATGTAAGGGGGGGTCAAATAATTGATTTTCCCCCGAATGCAGAATCCAGGGCAGGGCTGTTTAGTGAGTAATTTACAAGAGCAGTTCAGCCCGGGCTGACTGGCATATCTGTTGAAAGTTCCCAGGGGCATGGGAATAGATAACACACACCTGAGACCCTGGAGCAGATGGACAGCAGTCACTGTGCTACTCAGAGGGCAGAGAGGATTCACATCAAACTTACTTCCACACATATATGTATGCAGAGGGGTATGAGAGCACATGCACACACATACTCTGAGGATGATGGACACAGGCTATTGTATATAGAAATAGACTCTCTCCCCTCACTCTCTACATCTCTCCTTCGCTCTCTGTCTCTCTCTCACTTTCTCTCTCTCTCTCTGCAGCATTTCTGAAATTGATGAAATAAACTCATCAGACTTCCAGCAAGTTTGGCATTGTGAGAGGGAGCTGAAGTCATTTCAGTATGTAGATTTCAGACTTAAACCCATAACTGTGTTGCGTGGTGCATGACCACCCCCACCTGCTGGAGAGAGAAGGCTGGGGTGTGCATGATGGGATAGGGACGTCTGTAAGACAGGATATAGCCTGGCCCTCTGTATGTTTAGTGATTTCTCAACACCACAGCCTAAGGGAATTAAGACAATAGCCTTATGTCAGATAGTATAATCTCATGACAAAATGGCATTTTATTTCCTGTGGGCTCGAATACATGTGTAAGCTAATTGAGAAGAAACCGCTACTTAGCCATCTGCATGGCTAAAATTGGTTTCATCTTCGATTTGGAGAATTTCTTGTTAACTAAAAAAGATGAGTGACGATTGTCAAGACCCATCATCTCGGTAATTTGAATTTATGGAAAAACACAATGATTAGCTATTGTTGCATTGTGCCAGAGTCGTTGCTGTCAAAAATGTAGATGAGCAACGCAGAGCTGGTATATTGAGCTCATCACAAAATGACATTCGTATGGCACGCAGTCAGTGCTCTTCAATTTTCTTAAGCATCTTGGTAAATTGCACCAAACAATTTTCAAGATCAATTCCAGCGTCAAAAACAATGCACATAAATCCCATTTCTTCAACCCATATTGTGTTGGAGAGGGCCCCTGTGTTTGCATGAAGGTAATTACAGTGGGATTTGATGTTGTGGTGTGCCCAGAATTCTCCAGCTTTAGATCAGGCTCAGGGTGCTCCACCCCATTAATACTCCATATGGGGAACCCAGCTGTGATCAGAATTGGAAGAGCGGGAGGGGAAATCGATTTCATTTGCAGGATTATTGATGTAACCGAGATGCAGTTTGTATGAAACATAAAGTCTCATTTCAGAGGTTATGGATAAAACTGGATTGAGGGGCTGGCTGTTTGTTTTATTCAATGAAACATTACAAAAACAGAGAAGTCAGTATACACAAAGCTGTACAGTCTGCACCCGCATTGCACCACATTAAGGCTTTGGAACAAGTTTTTTTTTTTTTTTCATGTCTTCTTCGTTTCTCACATTTACCTGTCTCAACTGAAACAAACTACCAAATGCAAGGTACAGAGCGTCAATAAAACGTATGGAATTTATTTTCAAAAGATTACATTTTAATAGGAGACTGTGGGAAAATTAAGCAGATGAATGTGATTTACTGCATTGCAGGAGGAAAAACAGGGTTCAGTGCAGCACATAATGTTGGCACGAGTGAGCTAGCATTCTTTTTCACTCTTTGCCAACTTCTCGCTCCACCTGTTCCCTACATTTTTTAGGAGGCTTTGTAAGTCAGGCTGATGCGAGGTGATCACACATACATTAAAAACAATATCAGACTTTCCCAGGCTTCAGATGGCCTAGCAGCTGGATCTTTCAACTGGATCCATCCCTCTCTCCAATTATTCCTCCTCCTTTCTTCGTTCTCGGTGTCCAGTGGAGACTACTGTAGTTCCCACTCGTATAACAGCAGCAGTTGGAGCGATGGCAAACCAGATGGGAAAGTTTTTTGTTTTGTTTTTTTTTTTTCCTTTTCTGCGTTCACAGCACTCAAGTGAACAGCAGGGTCAAGATAAGGTAAAGGTCTCTATCATCATATCCAATCAAAAAGGCTTCCACATATTACTTTATAAATAGAGGTAATTAGAGGTCAATTAAACCCCGTGTTTAACTATTATTTAGTGCAAACCCATTTCCAAAAAAGTTGGGACATTGTGTGAAAGGTGCAGGTCTGGACCTCAGACAGGCCAATTTTGCACTTGGACTGTTGCTGTTTGAATCCATGCAGAATATCGTGCTGAAGTAGGCGAGATCTTCCTGAAAAGAGATGTTGCCTGAATGACACATATGTCGCTCCAAAACTGGTATATATTGTTTAGCATAAACGGTACCCACACAGAGGTGCAAGTTAGCCATGCCATCAGGTTTGCTGGCTTTCTGGATGGCCCCTCTCCTCCGTAGTCCAAAACACTGTCAGTTTTCTATCAGTCAAACCACAGAACAGCTTTTCATTCTAACACCATTAATCTTGAACGAGCCCAGGCCCTGAGAATGCTGCAGAGAGTTTGTGGATCTTTGTGTATTTTATCTTTGCACTGGTTGAGTTTTAAGTTTCATTTGTGTATTCAGTAACAAACTGCATTTACTGACATTTGTTTTCTGAAGTACTCCTGAACCCATTCACTGATTTAAACTACAAAATAAAGCCTGTTTTCGATGAAGTGCTGCCTAAAGGCCCAAAGAGCTCAGCCAAGCATTGGTTCAGTATTGGCTCGCTGCCTTTTTCACTGGTATATTGAGGTTTTTCTTAATTAATTAATTCTGTTAATCCTTTAATGAACTTACATATATATAAACCCGTACATGATAAATCCCCACATTCTTTGAAATTTTTACATTGAGAAACATTATTTTTAAATCATTCAACTATACATATTTACAATCATCATACTTACCTGTTGCCAATCAACCTAATCAATAATTAAACATCAAAGCTGATTAGGTTCTTTTTCAGCCTTTTATTGCTCCTGTCCCACCTCTGTTTTAATGTGTTACCTAAATCAAATCAAAATGAGCACATAATTTTCACAATAATAAGATTTATTTTTTTACATGTGCTATTTTCATTTAAATACAGTATATGGTTTAAATGTTTTGCAAATCATTGCAGTCTGTTTTTATTTACATTTACATGGAAAAATGGTGGTAAGCTGTGGTGCAATCACATATGAAGCCTGCAACTTAGTGTAAAGTTTGAATAAAGTTCTCCCATTAAGAGACTTTTGGCCCCAAACCTTTTGTCCTTGTTCGGAGCAGATGTTCAGGGTGTTCTAGTGCCAGTGATGGGCAGTGTAAAAGCAGGCTTACACATGTTCATGTCACCATATTGTTACAACTGGAGGAGGAAGTTATGTCATCGAGCCAGCTGGCTCTAATATGCACTGCCGCATTGTGTGAAAAATATAGAGCAGAGGTGGAGCCAAACTCAAACTTGGCTGAGCAGCTTACAATATTTCTTACTTTGGGTTTAGGGTGCAGACATCTACAGCAGAGGTTTAGGGGGGGTTACAACTTTTCATAAAAATGTCATTAATTTAAAAAACATATGTACAAGGGCACTGTGAATACTCGGTGTAGTTTTTTTATTTTATTTTATCAACAGTAATTACAAGTTTAACAACTGAGAAACGGGCATGTTGCAGATGATAAAGGAAATTGCAGAATTCCATCACAGACCATTTGTATTTTGACAGGGAGAAAGCTGAGCCAAGTGAAAAAAAGAGAACATGCCATTTTTGTGGGGCATGTCTGTGAGGGGCCGGTGTTTTGATATGGGCCTGTTTGGAGTGAGAAGGGAAAGTGGGCCCCTGTCTGGGAGAAAGGGCTGGAGCTTTGTTATGGAGTTTAGGTCTCCATCTACCCTAATAAAAAACACTTAAGCCAAACAACCCCCTCTCGCTCTCCCTGTGTCTGATCCTGGGAGCTACCTGCAGGCCCTCCACATTTAATAATGCCCCCCCCCCACCCCCCCTTCTCCATATGATGCAGGTTTAGAGTGGCAGCTCAGTACTCTGGGAAGGCTGCAGCTCTGTACGGCATGAAGGGTGTGGCTGGACTCCCTGCAGTGTCTGTTTCACAACAATCTATCAGCGCCGAAGTGTTTTCGATAATTATATTTTCTGGGCATTTTCCAAACTTTCTTGAATCTGAACACACTTAAACTGACACATTTTATGTTTATTTTCCCGCCGCTTCGTTCTGTTTCGGAGCTGCTCTTTGATGGTGTTTGTGGAAGCAGTTCGAAGTGGGTTTTCCTTCGCCAGTGTAATCCCCGGTTTCTGTTGCACACAGACCCTGATTGAATGAACAGGAACATAATAAAAGACTTGTGCATTTGACGGTGTTAAACCAGAATAAAAAGTGGCATTTTTTATTTGTTTTGCCTCGTGCTTGATTCTTGGTAATGCAGACAATCAACAGGGTAGAGGAGTTAAGTGCATTATAAATTACTGAGAGGGAGCCACCTCGTTCTTGGAGCTCATCCTGATGCTGCTGCTGCCACTTTGGGTTATGTGAGGAGTAAAGTACTTTAGCAAAGACCGTGGAGCTGCTCCACAGCACTCCTTTGCATATCAAATAAACAGCAGGGCATGATGGCACTGCCAAACCAGACAGCTATGTTATATGTACGCACTGCACATGTATATGTCTACAAAGGTGCCATTGAAATCTATTGAATTCCTCCTATGATGCAGGTCATGGTGACACAGTGTCTGAGGATGAAGTGGTGTGTATGTGGAGTATATAGAGTTCTGATGAGACGTCTCGAAAGGTGATCTTTACCTACAGGATGTGACACTTTTGATTTAATGCATCGCAGGTGAATATGGTAATTAAAACCAACCCATTCACGCGGAATATAATTGGAAATTTTACACAAAAGCACAAAAGAGATTCCGTATTAACTTAAGTGTGTGCGCGATCGCTGGCTTCCTGTTTTTAAATTTCATTGTGTTCATAAATAGATGTATTTGAATGGTGCATGCCTTCACTTACAGTAAAAAAAAAAAAAAAAAAAAAAAAAAGGGTTTCAAGATTTTCATGCTGAAATCCCATGTTTATAGTCCCCTTTTTTTGTGTCCTCAATCCACAAGGTAAAGATCCATGACTCTTATTTTCATAACAAAGCTTTCCAGGGTCCAGCAAACAAACTGTTGTATGGATGTACTATTGATTTCACATTCACACGTCCAGACTTAAAGGGACTATGGGATTGCCCATGAATCCCAAATCTGTGTGCTACTCACAGTCTGTCAAGTTGACATCCACTCTCTTCTGTAAACTGGCAAGATTATTCACTCAACAGGATCTCTCTGCCTTTCATCCTGCAAACTACAGGCCAATCCAGCCGCTGACAGCCAAGTGATAGCATACAGATGGAAATGAAGGCGAGCGGGGGAATGGTGCTGTTTGTCAAACATTGGAGAAAGCTTCTGGGTTCAGGGAGTAGATTGCTATGCCAGACTGGGTCCTCTGACTCTGATTTCACTTAGTGTGAGGTTTTAGCACGCAAAATCTTATACTTAACACAGTTGCATTTGTAATATAATATGATCTGATTAGATCAAGATATACTGTATGCTGTCGAGCCAACTGGCATAAGATATGTCACTATTTTTTTTTTTACAGAAAGCATGTTGAACTTTCATATTTAACACTTAGTGTTACAGTGCCAGAATTTTTTTTGGCCAAAGGGTTTTCTGATGCACAAGAATTTATTTTCTCTCTCATGTCTCAAACTCCTTCTGTATTCTAAACAGGCTATTCTGAGCATAAGACCACAAGTCTCAGGAAAATAATAAAAAAAATAAAAATAACAGTCTGCTGAGGACATGTCATTCATGTCAGTTATTTGTGGAAGTAAATTATGTACAGCCACTGCGTTGATAACAATCATATAACAACTAAACTGGTCTCAAAACCTGATATGAGCAATATGTGCTGTGAAATGTATTTCCTTCTCCTTGGGCAACAGATATTATGCATTCTTCCCTGTAGTCCACCAAGCACTACAAAGAATGTATTTTGCCCGTTCAATCATAACGTTGGCTTCTGCTTGGAGATGCTCATTGTGCTCTCTGGATCACAATTCACAGCCACTGGAATGAAACCAATCTGAGCTCCTTTCAAGATAATGCAAATAAATATCAGCCCTGATTTGCCTGTTTTTTTCATGACTTTCCTCTCTTCACTCTCTTATCAACACACAGAGCATTTCTGTCTTTCTTAAGGGTCGATTGAAAGGTCTCTCTTTTCTTGAGAATCAAGGCAGAGGAGAAGCCTGGTCCAGGACTGATTCATGTCGCACACACTAGTGGGATGTTATGCATGGATAATTGATTGTCGAAGCAGCATGGCCACTGTTGGATCTTGATGGTGCTGCCGAAATGTCACCTTACTGATGTTACAGAGGCGCCGATATTAAAAGGGCCGGTCTCAAAGACTTCCATCTGAGCGCACTCCTCTCCCACTGTGTCTGGGAGAGACAGCACTGTTTGTCAGGCTTCTATTTCAGAGAAACAGATCTTGCATTCGCAACCTTATCTGCACAGGACAGCGCACCCACTTCCAGAAGTGCATTGAACATTTCCAATCATAGGGATATATCGTTCTCCTTTTAAAGTGGAAATCAAAAGTGTGGGAATAGTGAGGAAAAAAAAAACAGACATAATTGAGATCTCATAGGATTTATAGTTTGTCTCCTCCAAAACCCAGAAGAATTACACCGCTTGCTGCAAATATCCCCTTCAATAACAATAAAGAATCCATCATTTTCGTGGGAATGTTTTTATACCAATTCGAAGAACTTTTAAAGGAAAATTGTTTGGAAACGTCTCAGACATTAAGTCAAATAATGTGGTATGCATTTATATAAAAGTAAGGGATTAAGTGAGCGGAATCCGGTTAATTTCAGAGTTAGGATAGTGTACCGAGAGCTGAGCAGGGACTGGTAAACTGTGTTAATCTATAAAGGCTTATGCAGGTAAAAATAGACTACACCTGCATGCCTTTTTACCAGAATAATACTTTGCAGAGGGACACCATTGAGTATCCAGTTCCATTACCAAGTAATGGAAAAGGGATATTTTACCATCAGTTTTGGCTTCCATACAACGTTCAAAGAATGAAGCTTAAAGCGGCCGTCAATTCAGAGGCCTGAAGAGGAGAAAACTGGACAGAATCAGAATTTTTTGGTAAATTTGTTGCACCGTAAATTATGCTCAGCTCTAAATACACCAAATATGTATATAAGTAATTCCACATTCGGCTATGAGTACACTTATCGAGCTGCGATAACGTCCACTGAATCGTGTAAAAGTTTCAAAATTTTCTGAAAATCACATACTTATTTTATAATCTGTTTGTGTTGGACTTCCCTGCAAAATCAGTTCCTGAGCAAATTTCATGTATATAACTTTAAATATTAAACACATATTGTGTATTTCGGGTTAAAGAGATGGCCTTTTCCTTATTGCGCCTCTCTGACATAGTGGAACAATTCGTAACTCTGGGCTTTCCCCATAATCAAGTGTGAACATGTAAACTTAGCCAAGTATTAACAGAACGTGGCCTTTTTTTTCATATGCAACAGTACATACTGCTGTGTGAATCCTGGTTCGGCGTGACAGAGGTAAAAGGCAAACAGCTTGAGGAGTGAAGAGGACCCAAAACAGACAGGCGGGGAACAGACCATAGTGTTGGGCAGAGGGCTGCAGCTGAAAAAGGGAGAAAGGAGCATTAATAGACACCATATGTTTGCATATTCTGGGGTCTCCAGCGTAAATTTCATTACCCAACGCACAAAATGGACCATCTAAAAGACGTGTGTAACGTGGCCTGAGACAGCTACCGTGTGAAAAGTGGGCCGTTATGTGTGAAAGTCATGGCCTGATCTGTCACGCTGGGGTTTTTAAGGGAAAAACGGGGGTAGCAGCTGTTTGGTTCACCTGTCCTGTCCTGTACACGGCTCTCCATCAAACCAGGGGCTACTGTCCTCGCCGGCCTGCACCAGCAGACATGTACCTTCACAGTAATGTCAGATGTAACAGTCCTATCTAATGTGACAACATTTACAAGACCACAGCCCCTCTGTTTGTCAGACTTGTACAATTATATGGTGTTCCATTTGGATAAGCACACTGGTTATAGTGAAAGAGATATCCATAAACATAAAGTAAGGCCTTAAGCCTGCATGATCTGTATTAAACCTTGTTTTCCACTGGATGGTGAGTAGGATAAATCAACACAGAGAGCCAGTGCACTATCCTTGTAATGGACATTTAGGATAAAGTACATGATCGTGTGGGGGGGGGTTTGAGCGCCTACTAGTCAGCTGGAACTTTCTGTGTAAACTCAATATGGGAAAGTCTTTAGCGAAAAGGATGCTCAGCATGAATATGTGATTGAATTATATTTAACTGTTTGCACATATGTTCCCTTGTATAAGGGGAAAAGTTACTACAGCACTGCTTAAGCCGTGGATTATCTTACTGCGTCCTCTGCTTCTTTAGCATCAACATGAATTCACCCACTCAGAGACTATCACACATCCACAGAGCTCCCTGAGAGAGAGCGGACCTTGGGGAAGCGCAAGCAGGGGGGGACCTCGACAGAGCCGAGTGGATCTGAGCAGGGTTGTGGTTGCGCCCATGGGCATGGCCCTCTCACTCTCTGGCAACCACTTTGTTAGGCACACAACACTAATCCTCCTTGTGTCTTTATTGCCCTCTGTGCAGAGGAGCAGGCCGGGGCTGAGGCTGGGGGGAAGCACCGCTGCAGGGCCAGTATCATCAGCATTCCTGTTTGAAGATAGGCCACACTGTACAGCATTAAGACATCTAATAGTGGCAAGCTGAGAGAAAAACAGACTGATACTCTCTGAGACAGAGAGCAGAGAATAAAGAAAAAGGAGAGTCCTCAAATACACCCCCTTCTTTCTCCTCCTCCTTGGATAGGGGCATAATTTGAGGATAGGCAGATTACTGCAACCAGAAATGACTGTGAGGCAATTCTGGTCCATGTTGTTACACACACCCAATAATCTAAACAACACATTAATGTGCTGCCTTAATTTATAATACTGCCTCTGTGGTTGAAAACAATTTGTCATGCGTTGGATTTGGAGGAATCTCATTTTGAATAATTCTGAAGCATTTAACACAAATTGTTTAAGGAATGTTGGGACGTATATCCAAATGTATATTTGCTCAGTTTACAACTTTTAATAATTTGACCAAAAAAAAAAAAAGACTCACTACCTTTGTTGTAGCCTCACAAACCCAACTTTTGTTTTGTATCATTTTCTTTTTATAATGTGCACAGATTTGAAAATATTCACACAGCATTGTCCATGCTACTGCATGACCCCACACAAAGTTGAACTCACTCAGCTGGCGCCATCTTGTGTCTGTACTTGGCAGATGACTGCAGACTCAGGTGCATAGAATTCAATGTCACCTTTTCCTACAGATCTCCCCACTGTCCCCCAGCTGTCACCTGAGCGCTTGAGAGCATAAGGTAATAGCATCAAGATGCAATCAAGATTATATGCTTGTCAATCATTCCATGCACTCAGTGGCTTACAATGTGTGAAAGAGACCTAAGCCTGTTCACAGATAGGAAGATAGAATGCTTCTAATATTCATCGGTTTTCTGGCAGGGCAGCAATTCAAGCCCTGAATGTTACCACTGGATCGGTGCGAAGAATAACCACTTAGCAAAAGGTTGGACCAAAATGAGATGAAATGTAGTAATTCAAAGAATAAATAAAGAAAAAAAAACATCTGAAAATGTAAATCTCTTCCCTGAAGAAGCAAAATTTCTGTAACCACTCTGAATTTTGTGGCACTCTCCCTTACTGGGGATCTGAAACAGGGTCTGCTGCTCTATATCTCAACTGAACAGAGCCTCTGCTTGTAAGCTACATCCATATTAGCAGTTTATTTCCATGTTTACACCGTTTCATATTCTTTGCAATAGTAACAGGATTACTTTGTGACAAACGGTAATTTGTGGAATTCCCTCATTTCAGTTTGAGGATTTTCTTTTTGCTCTGTACCCGTCTTATAAAAAAAAAAAAGGTTTCTGTATTCTCGTCTCCCCGGAGGTTTGATTCCAGAAGCCCTTCAGGTTTTCAAGCAGACCTCTGTGAAGGGCCAGATAAAGCAGAGCAGAGCAGGGCCTGGTGATGCAGGCACCAGGGAGCACCAGAGACATAATAACATGCCAAAGAATCCATTGATGAGTGTGCTTTTAAACCACAGGCCAATCTGACATTTCACAAAAGGCAGAACATAGAAATATACCATACACCGGGAAAGATATGCCGCATGTATGACAGTTTGCATATTCTTATTCATTTCCTGCAAACTATGCTTTAACTTACAGTCACAAATTTTCAGTACCATTCAAGCATGCATGTTGTAAATCTTTTTTAATCAGTCAAAAAAAAAATCCAGTGAAAACACCTGTTTATTAATTTTGTGTATCTAACAGTTCCTAAATTCCCATTGAAGCCTATTAGAGACCTAGGATACTAAAAGTAAAATAAATAAATAAATAAAAACATATATATTGTTACATGAAATCAGCTAAAAAGTAAGCTACTGTAACTTTAATAAAAGTTGGCCATGTTCCACTGGTTTCTTGTATTGGTACCAATAGGACAGTGAATAACTTTAAAAAATAGCATCATAGTTGACCTCATTTATCAGTTTCTAGTAGTTTTGGATAAATCTGTAGGCTAGACCTGACCCGGATACCCAGGCTACTGATAGTTTTGGTAGTTTAAAGTCTAAAGCAGAGAAAAGTGGTCAACCTTGTCCCATAATCTCTTTCCATTATTACCAATGCAGTGTTTTCATACTCTTGCAAAGAGTCAAACCTTAAGGTGAGGAGATAAAACAATGTGCGAACAGTTATAATATGTGCATCAGTTGTTAATCAGACCGTTTGTTTTCAGCGTCATACTTACCACTGCGTCACAAGTCACTCTGAAACATTTCCTCAGTGTCATCATGCACTTTATGATTACATGCTGATGGGAATTAGTAAATGCACATAAGTGAATTAATGTATGGAAATTAGCTCGAGTGCCACCGTGGGCCTGGTTCAGTTGATCCCCAGCTGCATATGTTGGTAATCACCGCTGCTTCTTGAATTCACTCACAGGCACGCAATAAACAACCTGCTGCCAGCACCCCCTACGCTTTTGTCTAATCCGTCGTTTCACTGGGCTCTAGTTTGTCTCACAAATACGAAAGTGAATCTCAGTAGCAGAATGCACAGAGGCACATTAACTAGGATGTGTGCGTGCACACTAAAGCCCCAGACATTAGGTCTAGGATTTACACTGGAATATGATTCCATAACTGTCTTAAGAGTTTAGTGCAGAAGTTCTCAGACAGATCTTGAACAACTTTGTGACCTTGGAGACCTAATGCTTGGAGATGTTTTTAAAGCCACATTCATTACATTACTTAATTGGCCTGTTGAGCTGCTCCTTTTAATCTACAATGCGCCAGACATTAACTGAACTAATGATACTTGAACGTTTTCTTTAAAAATATATGTTTCGTGTTGCCTTCAGATTCTAAAGCTACATTTTTGCCTTTGGATTACTTACATCACTGTGCTGCATATCTTTCTCGTGCATCCTTCTAAAGCCTTCCTGAATCTTTGGTGAATGCCTCCACCTACTGGAAGAAAGCGTGCATTGCCTGTTATTAAATGCCATTAGATGCATAGACAATGCTGTTTCCATTAAATAGTCTTGAGACATAAATACTCGCGTTTCAGTAGTGACTTAAATCAATGTAGATGAGACCATCAGACACTGCCAGAGAAATAGTTTAACAACCAGCATGAATAATGATTTGTTGGATAAGCCGCATGATTTTGGCTTAGTTGTTATGGGCCATTACAAGACATGCTATAAGCACTGTGACAAAGTATTACTGCGTCAAGAGTGCAGGGGTTCTCTACTAAGGCAAAGAACAAACATCAAGCTCTTATCCTGGTCATCGTGATCTCCACAAGCTTCAGCCATCATTGATTTTAATGTTTCATTCACTTGCCCTTCATCACAAAACTTGCTCATCCATGTCTTTATGGACCTGCTTTGTGCACTGGTCCCCAAACTCTTCCCACAAAGTTGGGAGCATAAGATTGTCCAAAATATCTTTGTATGCTGAAACATTAAGAGTTACTTTCACTGGAGTTAAGGGGCTGAGCCCAACTCCTGAAAAACAACCCCGCATCATAATCCCTCTTCCACCAAACTTTACAAACCCGGACTCCTCCATCTGATCCAGATGCCATCGACCAGATTGTTGTTGTAAATAAGCAAAAAATAAAATAATAAGAATTTTTAAAAAGCCTTAATTGGTACTGTCTGATATTGAGAGATATATGAGCCATATATTATCAAATTCACAAATGATTTTGATTAAAGCTCGTATTTACCAAACTAAAAGATCCAAACTAGTCATAACAGAACTGAATAGGGTCGTTTCCGACCTCCTTTCTGCAAAGGGCACAAATATTGGATTTGCTTTCTGTTCACACTAAGTGCAGATGTGTGTGTGTGTGTGTTTTTTCTTTTTAAATTTGTTTTGGTGTTTATTTATGTCTGATTCAGATACATGCAGGTGCGGGAGGACTAGGGCATGGAGCGCCGTCTAGAAAGGGGGATAGTGACACACAGTCTGGCAACTAGTGATGGGAAGTTCGGCTCTTTTCAGAGAGCCGGCTCTTTTGGCTCGGCTCCCAAAGAAGAGCCGGCTCTTTCGG